>JAOEGS010004369.1:0-15168 GCA_025447755.1 Corythornis vintsioides | reverse complement strand
CGGCGGCGGGGCGGCGGCGGCGGCGGCGGAGGGAGCCCGGCGGGGCGGCGGGTGGGCGGCGGGAGGAGGCGACGGGCGCTGCGCTCCTTGGGCAGCCTGGCCGGGCGGCTGCTCCGCACCTGGGCGCGTCTGGCCGGGGGCCGCGGGAGGCATCGAGCCGCCCCGGAGGACGACGAGGGTGGGTTCCGCGGAGGGGGGAACGGTCCCGGTGGGGAGCAGCAGCAGCAAAGGCGGAGGCGACGGCCAGCCCCGGGGGGAGCGGCGGTGGGGAGCGGGAGCGGGAGCGGGGGGGAGCGGCCGCCGGGCGCGCAAGGGCTGCGGAACCACGGCAACACCTGCTTCATGAACGCGGTGGTGCAGTGCCTGAGCAACACGGCCCCGCTGGCCGAGTTCCTGGCTCTGGGCCGGTACCGCGCCCGCGGGAGCCGCGCCGAGGTCACGCACCGGCTGGCGGCTCTGGTCCGCGCCCTCTGGACCCGCGACTACACCCCGCAGCTCTCCGCCGAGTTCAAGGTACGGCCCGGCCCCGCCGCCCCCCTGCCCCGCCCTGCCCGGAGCATCTCGACGGCTGCCCCGACCCCCGGGCGCACCGGCGTCCCCTGCCCCCGGCACCCTCTGGCACCCTTCTCATTGGCACCCCCAGATCGCAGCATCCAGCGGCATCTCCTGCTCTTAGGACCCACCAGTGCCCCCAGCTCCCACTGGCACCCCATGCTTGCAGCACCCCTTGGTTACAGCACCCACTGGCATCCCCTGCCTCCAGCTCCCACCGGCACTCCCAGCTCACAGACCCGCCAGCATTTCCCACTCCCGGCACCCACCCACAGCACTCTTAGCATCCCACTGGCACCCCCTGCTCGCATCACCCCCTCCACGGCCTCATCCTCCCTGTGGACCATGTCCTGCTCTGCCAGTCACCCCACATCCCCTCTGAGCCCCCAGCCCTGCTGCCGTGACCCGGACTCTGGGCTCCCTGGAGCGGGCAAGCTCCCAGCCCCAGCCACCCAGCTGAACCATTCGGGTGCACTGGTGCCCCAGGAGCCCAACTCAGTGGCCTCAGGCCCGTCACTGTGTGTCATGTCCCTGCCCGAGACGCGCTGCCGGCTGACTTGGGGACAGGGTGTCGGGCATAGGACATCGCAGCCCCCCCGTGTGCTCACAGGTGACATTCCAGCAGGGACCTGCTGCTGCCATTAAACTTGGCAAAAGTGCACGGGGGAGCTGCTGGGATGTCAGAGCCTGTCCCGAGTCATGGTCCTGCTCTTGCAATTCCTTGAATTTCCACCTTATTTTCTTTTTTTTAAATCTGCCTAAATAAGATTTTTAAAATAAGAGCTGAGTCTCCAGCTCATTTTGTTTGGAGCCTTATGGTGACCTTACTCCCTCTGCTTATACTGGGATGTTTGTACCACTGTGAACAGGGCTAGGGGCAATGGGGCCAGTGGGGCAGATGGCCAGAGGGGTCTTAGCTCAGGGTGTTTCCCAGTGCTGCTGGAGGTTTGATCCCTGTCCCCACAAGTCCCAGTGTGTTGGTTCAAATCCACACGTATGGTCGGGGTTGCTGCCTCACGGTGCTGGTTTTGGGGCTGAGCTCCTTAAATTGTCCTTCCCTGGCTCTGAGCAGCCACCAGCACGCCGGGCTTGAAGATGAGTTCTTGGGGATTCCCAGCTCTCACTTTTGGGATGGTCCCTGGGTCCTTCCCTGGGCTCCCAATAGGGACTGGGATTCCCAGCATCCAGTGTTTTGGGGGTCAGGGACCCATTCTGGCTTATGCCACTCCACCAGGATCTGCTCAGACAGCTCTCACAAGCTGCTGGCACCTTGGCATCTGCTGGTGGCACGCAGCTGAGCCCATTGGGGCCACCTAAAACCCACAAACATAGCATCACTGGGACGTTGGTGGCCTGATGATGGGCTCATCCTCCTCATCCCCATGGCATTCCCAGCCCTGTTCTTCCCACCACAACACCCAGTGATGGAGGTTACCCTTGTAAAGGCATGGCACTGCTTTCCTAAGAGTGAAATTAATGTTCATTAGCCAGAATGCTGCTGTGTGGCTGGTGGCTGGGTGGGAGCTGGCAGCAAGGGCACACAGCACTAGGACCTGATCTACTCATGGGTGAAGTTACAGGGCAGGGGGGTGCTGATGTTGGTGGCAGGGGTATGTGAGTGTCCTCAGCAGGGTGCCCAGAGGGTCTGATGATGTGCATGGAGCTGCATGTTCCAGGGGGAGGTGTGGGGAGGTGGGATGAGGGGCTGCACTGGGGAGCCCCACCAGCACCTTCCAGGGAACCGCTATGGGGCTGAGAGGAAGGAGGAGGGTTGTGGGTGGCTGGGTTAGCACTGCCAGCATTGCCTGGCCGGGTAAGCTGAGGCACAGGGAGGCACTGTGCTGGATGCTGGTCATGGGGTGGCACATACAGGCAGGGACAGGCAAAGCCTGGGGGAGAGCTGCTGCCTGCCCAGTAATCCCAGTGCTGTGAATTGGCCTTTCCCTGACTGCTACATACACTGAGTTGATGCCATCAGAGTGTGTGGGGCAGGTGACACCAGTGTGTCCTGTGGGCTGGGCTTGCCCCTATGGGTTTGTTGGTACATGCCTTGTCTCCTTGCCCACAGCAAACTGTCCCCTCCTGGCCTCATCCTGAAAGCCAGGACACCATGGTGATGGGGCACGAAGCCACTGTTGGCCACATGTGCCACTGTCCTCACTGCCACCTCAGTGGGTGTGGTGTCTCTGCAGAGGCAGGATGAGGGCAGCTGGTCTTGCAGGCAAGAAGCAGGGGTGGGTTTTTGGGATGGGTCATTCTAATGGGTGGGCAGCACAGCCTGAGGCTCAGCACCCTCCCTCCCACCCTTCTCTTGCAGAATATTGTCTCCAAGCACAGCTCCCAGTTCCGGGGTAATGCTCAGCATGATGCCCTGGAGTTCCTGCTCTGGCTGCTCGACCGTATGCACGAGGACCTGGGCTCTGCCTCCCCTGCCCAGCAGACCCGTGGTCCTCAGGAGGTGGGTGACCCCAGTGGGGTGGCCACACACCCTGGCTGGGCTTGGGGAGATGGCCACACTGGGTGTGCGACCAGGGAAGGTGAGATGTCCTGGGAGAGGATGAGCTTGAGTTGTCCCTGCACTCCGGTATGGGATGGGGAAGAGGGTGATGTGTGGGAGAGGCTGGTGGGTCTGGGTGCTGCAGGGCTTGGAGGGTGGTTGTGGTGCTGGGAGAGTGTGAGGGGGTTGGCAGGAGCCTGTCCAGCTGAGCAACCCGGTTCTTGGGATTGCTTGCTCAGGAGATCCAGGCCCCCCCCCCGTGGTCCCCCCTCCAGCTAAGCTAAGCCTGCTGTAATTACAGCGCTGGCAAAACGAGTAATTAAGTCTCCCTCCATCCATCTGCTCCTGTGGCATTGCCCTGGCCCTGCCTGCTGCCTGCCTGCTGGGTGCTGCCTGGTTCAGGATGGGTTCACGTGGCCGCTGTTTGGCCTCATGCTGTGCCTGCTTTGGGGATGATACTCAGCTTGAGTACCAGGGTCCCAAGGAGCAGTTTCATCCTCCCTTTCCCTAGCATGGGAGCATCATGGCTGTGTTGATGCAGCTCCTGTCCTAGGGGTGCAGGTCAGGGGACTCCATGGGCAGCCCCTGCCCTGCCTGCAGCCTCACTGCACCCATCCTGCCCGGGAGGGCTCCAAGGCTGCGCTCATTGCCAAAGCTTCTGGCCCTGTAGGGACCACAGCTGGAGCATGGGCCAAACCACAGCCCCAGATGGCAGTGAGCATCTCCCATCCCTCCCTTGTTAAATGCAAGGTGCCATGGGAAGTGCCCTCAGCAGCCTGTGCTGGGAACGGTGACATGGCAATGCCCGGGGTGCCCACCTGGCTCTGGGGACAGGACCTTTTGTTCCCTTCCAGTATCCTCAGTTGGGTTCAACATCCCCCAGACTCTCATCTAGCATCCCCCAGTTGACCCCAACCTCACCTGGCCACAGGGGTTCCAGCCCTCACAGCATTGCTGGGGCTCCTCTGGCCCTGCTTCAACAGGTCCCTTTCTCTCCTATGCTCTTTGAAGGGCTCTTTGAAGTGTCTGGATGGAGCTGGGCACACACACCTGTCCCAGTCTTGGGTAGCACAAATGGGGCTGAGGGAGATGGTTTCCTCCTGGACAAGGCTGTGCTGAGGCTCAGAGCCCAGAGGAGCTCAGCTGGTGGACATAAGATGATGGTCCAAGGGCAGGCTGGAGGGGTGGAAATAACCTCCTGGCTGTTCAGTGGGTGCCCATGAGGTGTCTGCTGTAGTACCCAGTGGGCTCTGGAGCCACTGGGGACCAAGGCTTGGTTGCCTTGGAGGAGGGGGGTTTGAGGGGAGATTTTGGGGGCTGTGTGGAGCACAGACACAGCCCAGGTCCTCTCTGTGCCACACCAGATGGGCCCCAGCCCTGGGCAGACCATAAGGACATGTCAGGCTCAGCAGGACCTGGTGCCAGCAGATGGTATGAGGAAAACCTTTGTCCTGGCCAAATACTTCATTGATTTTCAGTGTTGCTCATCATGACATCAAACCTCCCTGTTTCACCCCAGAACAGCCAAATCCATTCCCAAGCAACCGAGGCTCTGTTCTGCAATGTCTCTTCTGCTATTGGGCTCCACATGCCCATAGTGGAGGTGAAGCTGATGGCTCCTGACCCCTGCCCATGGGGACAGGGGCTCCCTGGGGTTTCAAGGCAGCAGGTAGGCAGGGAAATGGCTGGCAGGGTGCAGGCAGGGAGGTGGTCACCTCACCAGGCAGGCTTGGCTGGTTACCATGGTCACATCCTGGTGTCCCTGTTCTGTAGAGTGGAGATGAGGACTCAGCTCTTTTGGGGTCACCTCAGCATGGGGCTTATCTCACCTCCCACAGACAGTGCCAACAACCCCCACATTGGCAAAGGGGAACAGGCACAGGCACCCCAGCTGGGGAGCACAGCTGGCTGTGATGGAACTGGGTGCCAGGAGCTGCTGCTGGACTTGTGGCCTCTGAAAGCCCTGGCAGGGTGTCAGGCTGGAATGTGTGCATGCCAAGTGCCATGTCTGGGCTTGGGGTGCTTATGGTGGCTTGAGGTGCCAGGTACTTGTGCTGGGTGCTGTGTTTGGGTTTGCTGGTGGTAAAGGTGCTGGGACAACAACCTTGTGGCAGTGGGGCTGGTCTCCTGGTCAGCTCAGCAGCCCCATACTGGCACACCCACCTAGGAGGGCATTGTACCAGCTGAAGCTGGGTTTAGCTCCATGGTTCTGGTTCAGACACAGAGACCTTGCAGCCTTCCAGTACTTAGGGCCTGTCAGAAAGCTGGGGAGGAGCTTGTTATCAGAGAGTGGAGTGATAGGGTGAGGGGTAATGTTTTTAAACTGAAAGAGGGAGATTTAGATTAGATATTAGGAAAAATGCAGATGTCCCTGCTCCCTGCAGGGGGGTTGGACTCGATGATGTTGAAAGATACCTTCCAACCTAAACCAGTCTGTGATCCTTGTGTCATGTTACACTGAAACTGGGCATGGTTCACTGGGATATGACCCCAACCCCTGAAGGGTGGGGGTCACTCCAGGACCTTGCTGACTGACCTGCTCATCTCTTGCCCTCACAGCCAGCCGAGGACAGGAGCAGTGGTGCCGGCAGCACCCCCCCAGCCACCAGACAGCCCCATGGGCAGAGCTTTGTGCAGAGCCACTTCCAGGCACAGTACAGGTGAGCGTGGATGGATGGATCCTGCCTGCTGGGGCTTTACTGGCAGGTGGATGGACTCTGCTCAACCCTGCAGAGAGGCTCCATCCATCCATCCATCCATCCATCCATCCATCCATCCATCCCACCCACCCACCCACCCAGCCTGGGCATGGAGCTGCTTCCCTCATGGCTGGTGCAGCCAGCAGCTGCACCATGGAGTCAAAACATGAAGTGCATCAAATGAAGGGTTTCAGGCCATTCTTTCTCTGCTTCAATGCCAGCAACTATTTTTGCAAGTGCTGAAGAGGACACATGCGGTGTCAGACCCAGATCACTGTGGCAGCAAGTGGCGTCTCCTGCCTTGTCTCAGCTTCAGGGGATGGGCTCCCTCCTGGATGTCCTCCACCAGTGTGTGTGTTTGGCATAGTGATGGCAAGGAACAGCCCAGTAAGGCATGGAGTCCCTCAAGGGTCTTAGCTGCCCAGAGAGTTGGTCGACTCCCCATCCCTGGAAACATTCCAGGTCAGGTTTGATGGGGAGAAACCTGCTCTAGTGGAATGGAAGGGGCCCCTGCCTGTGGCAGAGGGTTGATCAGGCCCTTCCTAACCCCAACAGTTCTGTGGTTCTGTCACAGGACTCAGATCAGGTTGTCCCAAGCCTGTTGTCCAAGGCTGTGCAGAGCTAGCAGCACAGGAATGCCCCAACATGTGGGTGATGGGACACCTCACACATTGATCTGACTGAGAGTCACAGGATGCTTTGGTAGGCCAGCATCTGGTCACCCTGTCCCCCTGCTGGGGCATTGCAGAAGTGAGGGGACAGCTGGCATCACAAGGCCTTCCTCCTCACTCAGTTAATCCCTTGCCCTGGATGAAAAAAAAAAGGCACTTTAATTATCCACCCCCTTCCGTGTGCCAGAGTCTGTCTGTGCACAAAGGGATTTATTAATTGATGCTGCTGCTTCCCAGTGGCTCTTGAGGTGATGGATAACAAGGAGTCAGGATTTTGGTTTGGTTTTTAACTCATTTCCCCCCTTTTTGTTGTATAAAAAGGAGAGGGGAAAAGAAATTGAAAAGGCAGAATGAAACAGAAATGGGAGGTGAGGTGCCTACTGGCATCAAAGGTTCATTTAACCCAAGTTTTGGTGGAGTGTCTCCAGTGAGATGCTGTGGAGATGGAGAAGCCACCCCACTGGTAGAGGTCGCTCCTCGTCCTTGGTAGTCCCAGCACCCCTAGCAGAGAGGCTGGGACCCCCCAACTGTCCCCAGGGCTCCCTGACAGTCTCTGACTGTACCAGGGTGATCCAGCAGCCCTGCAGAAGCCAATAGTGTCCATGTGGCACAGCCTGTGTCCCAGCAGGACACTGCCCAGCCTACACTGTCTGGCTGTGAATGGATGTGCTGGAAGTGTGGCCATGGAGGGTGCAGGATCCCACATGGGATGTGACCTAAGTGGGTGCAGGATCTGGCCCTGTGGTACTGTTGTGGATGTTACTCTGGTTGGTGCAGGATCCTTCCCTTTGGTGCTGGCACACAACTGGTTCCCAGCAAGTGGATAAGGAATGTGGCAGGGCCCTGGTGTCCCTTGGATGCAACTTGCTGTTGGGAGAGTCCCCAGCTGGTGCCACCCCCACTCCTGCATGTGCCTGTGGGTGCTGGGACAGGCAAGGGATCTGCTCCACCTCACCAGGAGACACTGCAGGATGTGTCACATCAACCACATTTGTCGCATCCTGGGGGTTGGGGCCACAGCCATCCATGTGAGTGAGAGACTCTTGAGCCCTGGGATTTCACTCTGTCTTCTATAGCACCTGCAGACAGCCCTGTTAGGTTTCAGAGTGAACTGGGTGGCTGGGCAGGCAGGTCCAGGCTTTGGTGCCTCACCTTGTCAGGAGGTTGGGCAAATCCTGAATGATGCTGGGACCATCCAAGTCCTGTGGGGTGCAGGACCTGGTGTGAGGTACCTGGGATGTGGTACCCAGGGTGTGGTAGGTGGCATATGGTACATGAGATACAGTACCTGGGATGCAGAACACAAGGTGTGGTACGTGAGATGTGTTACCTGGAGTGGGGTACCCAGGATGTGGTACCCAGGGTATGATACCCAGGCACTGCAGCCTCTGGGTGGGGATTCTGGGGGTGCCATCCCCATACCAGTGACACACCCTGGCCACATTTTGCAGATCCTCCCTGACGTGCCCTCACTGCCTGAAACAAAGCAACACTTTCGACCCCTTCCTGTGCATCTCCCTGCCCATCCCGCTGCGCAAGACCAGGTGAGCCCGGCCCTGCACCTCCCCAGCTGCTCACCAGTGTGGCACCAGCCAGAGGGGGTTGAGCTTCACCCAGAGTAATTTGCATACTTTGGGGTAAATTAATAATGTGGTGATGACTGTTGGGATGGGTGACAGCCACTGCCACGGGAGCTGTGTCCAGTGGGTATTTGCTGTCTTGGAGTTGGAGCTGCCACACCAGGACATGGGTCATGAGTGGCATTGGGTCTCAGCATGGAGCTGAGGGGTCTGTGTGTGTGTCTGTCCCCTCGCTGTCCCCAGGGCTCTCAACGTCACTCTGGTGCTGCAGTGTGAGCGCCAGCGGTTCGTGCGGGTGGGGCTGGCAGTGCCCCTCCTGGGCACTGTGGCCGAGCTGCGGGAGATGGTGGCACGGGAGGGACACATCCCCCCAGAACAGGTAACAGGGGGGATGGGGACATGGGGGGACATGGAGACAGAGTATCCCTCTGGATGGACACTGAGGGTGCTGGGTGCTCTCTGCAGGTGATCCTGGCTGAGGTGTCCCCAAGGGGCTTCCTGCGCTCCCTGGGTGACCCCGAGGAGCTGGGAGCTGCCGGAGAGGGGGCTCCTCTCTACGCCTTCCAGCCACCCCCTGTCCGACGCCCAGGTACTGCCCCCCACCTTGACTGTCTGGGGCTGGCCACCGGCACAGCCCTGATTGGCTGGGAGCAGCTTGTGCTGTGCTGGGGTTGGTGGGATGGGAGCGTTGCAGGTGGAGGTGAGAGTGGCCCCAGGATTGGTGGGAGGTGGTGGTTCCGCAGCTGGGATTGGTGGGAGGCAGGTGTGCTGTGCTGGGATTGGTTGGAGGCAAGTGTGCTGTGCTGTGGTTGGTCAAAGCCCTATTTTCCCTTTACCGCTCCTGTCAGTGATTGGCTGGATGCAGGTCTGCTCTGCTGTGATTTGCTGGAGAGAGGCATGCTGTGCTGTGATTGGTGGAGGCCAGGTCCCCTGGGCTGTGATTGGTGGGCTGTATGGGGTTGCAGGAGGCTGGGGACTGCAGGCAGGGGGTCCCCATGGCAGAGAGGTCCCCTTGGAGGAGCCTGGGTGCTAATTAACACCCATGGGTGCTAAATGAGAGCTGCTTCATGAGCCCTGGGGAGTGGTCCAAGGCTCACCCCTCCCTGACCCCTCCTGCCTTGCTCAGGGTGCCCCCGCAGCCTGCCTGCCTCCCCTGGGGGGACCCATCCAGAGGAGCAGCGCCCGCTGCCCACCACTGCCCGCTCCTCTGACTGCCTGCACCCAGGAGGTGCCACCGGCCGCATCCTGCTCCTGCTCTGCAACGCGGTGGGTGACGGTCCCCACCTCGCCAGGTACCTGTCCTGCTTGTGCCATGCCCACCCCCCCTGTTCAGCACCCCCTGGCACGGCAGGGCATGGGGTGTCCCCCACCTTAGCCCCAGTGTCCCCTGCTGTCCCCAGGTTCGGGCCGCCGCTGGTGCTGCGGGAGGAGCGGGGGGTCTCCTGGGAGCAGCTCCAGCAGAGCATCCTGGCCCAGCTGCGGGCCCTGCTGCGGGGAGAGGTGCGGGCACAGGTGAGCTGGGCAGGGGACACTGGTGGCACCACGTGGGGATGTGCTTGGCCAGGGCTGCTGGCACCACGGCCACGGTCTGGATGGAGCCAAGGGTTTCTGTGGTGGTTCCATGGGTGGCTGTGGTGGAGCTGTGGGTGGCCACGTTGGCTCCATGGGTGGCTGTGGGTGCATCTGAGGGTGACTGTGGTGGCTCCATGAGTGGCCATGGTGGAGTTGTGGGTGGCCATGGTGGCTCCATGGGTGGCTGCTGTGCTGCTGCGAGTGGCTGTTGTGCCACCATCATTGGCTGTGCTGTCACCATGGGTGATCATGGTGGAATTGTGGTTGATAGCAGGGTCACCATGGGTGGTTGTGGGAGCCTTGTTGAAGTTGGCAGCTGATGATCCCTGTGGGTGGCAGTGCTGTCCCTCTGGGTGGTCATATCTACAGTGCAGGCAGCCAGTGGTGTCACCATGGGTGGTCACAACATAACTGTGGGTGGCCAGTACCACCCAGCTGCCCTGGTAGAGCCTTCCTAGCACAACCACCCTCCCCAGCACCCAGGTGCCACCACCCATGGGCACTGGTGTCCTTGAGCTGCCCCTTTGTCCCCAGCCACACCACAGCCAGGGGGAGGGGTCATCCACCAGCCCCACATCCCCACAGGTGTCCCCTGCCAGCTTGGCCATGGGGACCAAAAAATTCTGCTTTGGGTTCGTTTTTCTGTCCCATGTCACACAGAACAGCAACCCTGTGTGCCACCAGAGGGTTGGGGTAGGCTCTGCCCCACAGCCAGCCCCACAGCCCCTGTCCCCTTGCAGGGCCCAGGAGCCCTTTTCCGCATCCGCCTGGCTGGGGGTGCGGAGCCCTGTGCCTACCTGTCCCCGCAGGACCCCCGGCCCCTCTGCCACCCTGCTGTTGACAGGTAAGGCTGCAGGGGCACCTCTGTCCTCAGGGTGTCCCCTGGTGGATGAGTGGCTGTGGTGGATGGGTGGCTGTGGCTGACCAGTGTCACCATGGATGGTCACAGTGTCCCTGTGAGTGGTTGTAGTGTCCCTGTGTGTGGCTTTGTGGCCAAAGGTGTCACCATGGGTGGCCACAGTGGTGCCTACCCCAGTCCTCAGGCACTGGGTCCCCAGCCCCTGTATGTCCCTGGAATGGGTGATGTGTGGGGAGATGGTGGCTGTCCATGCCTGTCTCCACGGGCTGGTGAGGAGGTGGCCTTATGGGGACGGGGGTTACTGGGGGACATCTCATCTTCACCCATCAGAGCCCTGCAGCTGAGCGGGGTGGGTGGCCCTCCCCACGTGAAGCTGACGGCCGAGTGGGACCTGAGCACCAAAGAACGGTGAGTCCCTTGCAACCAGCGGTGGGTGGGGGCCACCCCAGTACCCGGGACACCCTCCCTTACCCCTCTGTGTGTGTGTCCCCCCCAAACCCTACACAGCCTTTTCGGCAACATCCAGGAGGAGGTGGTGGAGGACGCGGCGAGCGTGCGGCTGCAGCAACAAGCACACCGGCAGCAGCCCAGCTGCACGCTGGATGAGTGCTTCCAGCTCTACACCAAGGAGGAGCAGGTACCGGGCACCCCGGGCAGCAGGCACTCCTGGCAGTGGCCGCAGGGCGAGCTCTGCCCGCGCCTGTCAGCGTTTGTGGTGCCAGGGGTGGTTTGGAGGTGACCGGGGTTGTTGGGGTGGACGTTGAGGAATGAAGTGCCTGTGGCATGTGGTGTCCCCAGCTGGCCCCGGATGACGCCTGGTGCTGCCCGCACTGTAAAGTGCCCCAGCAGGGCACGGTGAAGCTGAGCCTCTGGACGCTGCCCGACATCCTCATCATCCACCTCAAGCGCTTCCGGCAGGTGGCCGAGCACCGGCACAAACTCACCACGCTGGTGAAGTTCCCGCTGCGGGGTCTCGACATGGCCCCCCACGTGGCACAGAGGGGCCAGGCCGGCGGGCAGACTGTGGGGCGCTGGGCGCCCTGGCAGCCCCCGCTCTGCCTGCCCCCCCGAGACTACCTCTACGACCTATACGCAGTCTGCAACCACCACGGCAGCATGCAGGGTGGGCACTACACTGGTGAGTGCTCATGGGGGGCATGGCACGTGCTGCGCTGCGGGGCAAGGTGTGGGGTTTGGGAGGGGCTCGGCTGGGGTTGTTCTGTGGGGCACACCATGGAGTTGGGGGGGAACCTTAGGGGAATGCACTGTGGGGGTTTGTGGGGGTGATGCCTCGGGGATCTGTTGGGGCGCACGACATGGAATTTGGGGGCACCGTAGGGGGATGTGCTGTGAGGGACAGCATTGGGGGGACTGGGGAGCAGGGACACCCAGGATGGCATGTGCCCCCCAGCAGTACCGGGCACACCTAGGCTGTCCCTGCACTGTGGGGCTAACACATCCCCTTCTCACCCCCCCTGTGTCTACCCCACTCACCACCTGTGTCCCCTCATCCCTCATGTGTGGCTCTCATCCCATGTCCCCCCCTCACTCCCTACATCCCGCCTCACCCTCCACGTCTGTCCCTCCCCTTGTCTCCCCATCGCTCCCTGTGTCCACTTCCCACCCCATGTCCCTCCCTCACCCTCCATGTCTCCCCTCACCCCCCCGTTTCCATCCATCCCTGTCTCACCCCTGTACCACACATCCCCCCATCGCCCCCCTTTGCCCCTTCCACCCCCATGTGCCCCCCTCACGCCATCCCCCCGCCTGCCAGCCTACTGCTGCAATGCCCTGGACGGCCGCTGGTACAGCTACGACGACAGCCGGGTGGAGGGGGTGCGGGAGGCCGAGGTGAGCACCCGCAGCGCCTACATCCTCTTCTACCAGCGACGCAACGCCGTCAGGGGTGAGCCCCCTACCCCTGCACCCCCCACCGTCCTCAAACCCCAGGGCCACTGCCCCGGTCCCCCCAGGCATGCAGAGCACAGCCCACGTGTGTGCAACAGAGCCAGATGTGTGTGTGTGTGTGTGTGTGCAGAACACGGCTGTGAGCGTGCAGGATGCAAGGGTGTGGTGTGCACACAACACCCCTGCCTGCACATGTGTGCACATGGGCACGTGCACACCTGTACATGGACAGCAGAGCAGGCACACACATACACATACACACACACACAGAGCACACACACATGCACGTGGACACACGTACACAGGTGTACATGGACAGCATGGCAGGCACATGCACACACAGCACAGCCAAGCACACGTGTGTGCAGCACATGAACACACAGCCTGCTGCACGCACACACTGAGCACATCTGCATGCACACATGGACACACGTGCACAGGCAGCAAGGACAGCACGGTAGGCACATGCTATGCACATGGGTGTGCAGTGCCATGCACACACAGCACACCTGCCCATTGCAGCCTAGCCAAGGGCACACGCGTGCTGGCACATGTGGCATGGCAAACGCACATGCACACGTGTGTGCTTACAGCTGCCTCCAGCACAGCCCACACACGCTTGCCACACACACACCTGCTCACCCAGCCACTTGTAGCCTTGTGCACCCATCTCTGGGCACCTTGGGGTGGGGGCTCGGTGGGACCCCTGGCACCACCGCCGGCCCAGCCACCCGCTCCCACTCCCCGCAGGCTCGGCCGCCTCCCCGCTCTCCGGCCACTGGCTGGCCCGCCTGGGCACCAGCACACGGGCCACCACGGCTTCGTGTCCCTCTGCCACCCGGCCCTCCCCTCCTGGCACCCCCGATGCTGCCGTCGCGCCGGAAAAAGGTGATGCTGAGCGACACCCCTCGCTACCCCAGGGTGCCTCCCACACCCTTCCAATTATTATTATTATTTATTATTTGCAGGTGGTTTCGAGGCCCGGCCCTTGGTGCGGGGAGTCCAGGGCCGCAGCCTCAGCGTCAAGCTCTCGCCCAGCCGTGCCCCCCCTAGAGCCGTGCCCCCACGCTGGTCCTTTGCCTGCAAGGAGAGGGCCCGACCAGGGGCACCGGGGGAGCTGGTCACCTACTTGGAATCGGGGCGCCGGCCCCGCTGCACCCGCCGCTCCCTGCTCCCACTCAGCCCGGGGATGGAGAGCGGCCCCGACACACCCCCGGCCTCCCGCCCTGTGCCAACCAGCCCCCCAAAACAGGAGCTGCCTACCCCCCGAGCAGCCCGGCAGCCCCTCCGCATGCCCACACTCCGGCGAGCTGCCAGTGCCGGCACCGAGGGGTCCCTGCGCCTGCCCACCAAAAGCCAGAGCAGCCCCAGGGTGCCGCAGGCAGTGGGGGACATGGGCGTCCCACCGGCACGGCTGTCCCCTGGGTTGGCAGCCATGGCGCGGTCCCAGAGCTCGGCCAGCTTGTCCCCGCGCCCCAAGGGGGGCCTGCGGCGCTCGGCATCGCTGGGTAGAGGTGCGGGGGGACCTTCTCTGCCCACCCAGGGTCCTCTGCCCCCCGGGGCCACACTGCAGCGGGGACGGCAGCTCACGGGCTTGCTGTGCCCCTCAGCTGTGCCTGAGTCCAGCTTCTGAGCCACAGCCATGGGGCAGCCCAAACTGGGGGGCTCCTAAACTGGGGCCATTGTGAAACAGGGTTTCCTGAACTGGGACCATCCTGAACTGGGGCCATCTGAAACCAGGTGCTCCTGAACTAGGGATGTTTCAACCCAAGGGCTCCTGTACCAGTGGATCCCAAACATCCCAAAGCAGGATTATCCTCAACCAGGATCATCCCAGCCTGGGCGTATCTCAACCTGGGGCATCCCAAACTGGGGAACCCTAACCTGGGGACTCCTGAAGCAGGGCATCCCCAAACTGGATGCATTCAGATATCCCAAAACTGGGACATCCCAACCCAGGGGCATCCTAAATTGGAGACTTCAAAACCCGGGCATCAAAACAGAGGCACCCTGAACTGGGGGCATCCCAAACTGGGAACACACTGAACTAGAGGCTTCCCAGTCAGGGTACCCCCCCAACGCAGGGCATCCTAAACTGGGGTTATCCTGAAGCAGGGGCATGACCCACTCCCCCACTCTGTGGCCCTTCCTGGGGAGCGGGCAGCGGGATGGGTGAGCACGGGCTCCCTGGCTCTACCAGCTCCAAGGCTGCAGACTATTTATTGTACCAGGAGAGTTTTATTCAGAGATGCTTTTTGTTTTCTAAAAAGCGACTGTTTTTGGGGGGAGGGGGCGGGCAGGGTCCCAACACCAGCTCTATGCAATACGCGATTCCTCCAGCCAGCTTTTGTACGCAGGGGCTGTGGCCCCACCGCCGGCGGTTTCTATTAAAGACACATGTATGGAGCCTCTTGCTCAATGGGCACGTCACCTATCTAGGACCACCCCAAATCCAAGCTCAGGTCACCCCATATCCAGCCTGAGACCTCCCCAGATCCAGCCTGGGACCACTCCACTCCTGGCATTGCCCTATCCCACCAGACCAGGACCCCAACATCCCACATAGGGACCCCACCCCACCATTCCCTGCCCTGCCCCAACCCTCATCCACACGCACATCACGCCACCAACCCTCCCACCCACCACCATGAAGGGGCACGAACCAAAGACCAGCAGGGCCAGGCAGGTGACAGCGGGTGGCACATGGATTTATTGATCGCTTTGGGGGTGCTGGGGACCCCCGGGATGCCCTCCTGGGGCGAGGGGCATGGGGCGAGCAGGGTGGGGGGGAGTGAAGCGTGGCCTTTCCCATCATCCCACCACACACTGG
>JAOEGS010004367.1:24489-49977 GCA_025447755.1 Corythornis vintsioides | reverse complement strand
CCTTCCTTCCTTCCTTCCTTCCTTCCTTCCTTCCTTCCTTCCTTCCTTCCTTCCTTCCTTCCTTCCTTCCTTCCCCCATCTCTTTCATCTTCTCAACATCTTCTATGCACCCACCTCCTAAGACATGGACAAAGATACAGAGGGAACACAGTGAGAGTGGTATGGAGCAGTGGCTTCAGTGCAGCCCCAGCAGCACACACAGGCTATGGTAAAAACCCGAGGAATCTGTGTCGTGGTTCAACCCACACAAGAAGGAACCATTAGACTGGATGTAGGAAGATTGTGGGATCCCTGTGTATTATTCACATCCACTTGAGGTCCAGCATGGTGGAAGCCCAGGATAATGTCTAGCTTCGATATATGTCAAATGTGGTTGTTTCTCCCATGCAGGGAACCCATACAATATTGCATAATTTCCCCTCAGCAGTAACTGAAAGAAGTGGGTTTCATCCTGTCTGTCTGCACAAGGTTGAATCTACCCTATTAGCATCATTGCTTTAGCACTGAACCAGAATAATTCATGCCAACAAAAGCTGTGCCAGCACGAGGGACGTTCACAGACAAACCATCCTGTACGAGTAGACAGCACAGAGTGAGGATATAAAGGCTTCAAAGACTTGCAGACATCTCAGCGCAAAGATAGTAATCCAATGAGCAACATCCTGAACAGATGTCTGCTCTGTAATTGCTTGTGTGCATGTTAACACTAGCAGGTGATGATCTGAGCGCCAGGCTGAGCGTGCACTTGTGTGGGGGGGTGTGGGGGGGAACTTGTGGAACAGGATGATTTTTGTGTTGCCTACATTTTGTCGTACAGTAGAGTTTGGTGAAATGCATCGTTTCCCCTAAAGAAGGACCCGACCAATAACAATGGATTGAGGTCTACCTACCAAGTCTTAGCCATGTTAGTTGGTGGCTAGGGAGGAAATTGTTACTCCCCAGCCCAAGTGAAATGAGTCATGAAAGAAGCCAAGATGCTGGCTACGGATCCTGTGTGAGTTTGATACAATGTTCACTATGTCTTGGAAGAGCTATTTTAAGAAGAATTTGGCTGGAATCCTCAACTTTTGATTATTCTTTTTTCCTTCTCCTTGCATTTTACTGTTTCCCTGTAGCATGTTCTAAACGTTGTGTCTTGATTTATATCTGTAAATAAATCTCCTTATTTATGAAGATGTAATGTCCCTGGGGTCCTGGAGGCCCCAGCCATTCCATGTAACCGAAAGAGACGTTACCTAATTGGACCATGAATCAGAAGTGGGGCTATTTTTACCAACCTGCTTGACTTGGGAGAAGGTCTGCCCAAAAGGCAAGTTGGGGCAGCTGGTTGAAAACGGTAGAAATTATACCCTAGGGTATAATATCTGAGCATTGCAAGGTGCTTGGGATGTGCTGAGTTAGGAATCAGAGGAAGGAAACAAGAGAGACATTGGGAAAGTGTCATACAGCGTAAGAGGTTGGTCACAGTGGAATTACAATGCAGCTTATCTCTGAAAAATATGTCCTTATAAGTTTCAATTTCATTCCTCCACTGCCCCTCTGATGTCACAAATTAAAGTCTGGAGTTAGTGATGCCATTTCTGTCTAGTGTCCATGGAGATCTTATCTTTTCAGTCCATATATCCAGGTGAGAAACTTATAGAAGGTTTCCACTTCTCTTGGGAGAAAAGGTTATCTCATCTTTTTTTCTGGGCAGGTTCTGGTTGGAGAGCTGCAGTGCAATCCATAGCACCTCCATGTTGTGAGGAGTTCAAGTATCTATCACCTGACCTTTGTCTTTATGACCTTTTTTGGTAGGGCATAAACCTTGTTCTAATATGAATATAAATCCCATTGCCTTCTCTGGGAGTTTTCACAGACTTGGGAGCAAGTCTTTTTTTGCCTTGTTTTTGTGGTGTGGTTTTTTTTAATTGTCCTTTATTTTCAGGAATTTGTGTCACTTTTTTTTTTTTATAATAATACTCTGCGAGCTCTTCTCAGGGACCTGAAGATGAAGAATAGCTTTAAGTACTTCTAAAGATATTTTTCAGACCATGTTCTTGTTGGTATGATCCTCTCTATGATTTAAAAATGAACCATCTTGGAAATTCTATATTCTCCCTCAAAATACTAGCTCTGGGTTGTTTTTGAGTCTAATTATTGCTGTCAGTAATCACTGAAGATTATAGTATTTATTTTAGTGAACTAAGAAGTGTTCTGCTAGCATGTTCTACTAGAATGTTCTGTTTGAAAACATTTTTATTGACTTTTCCCTTAAAAGAAAAAAAAATTTTATTGTCTTTTCCCTAATTTCATAGAGTCTTTTGTATGAAAAATGCAAAGATTTGAGTAGAACCAGATTTTTTTGCAGGTGAAAAACAATATTAGGCCATTTCAGGCCATCCTGATGTTCTCATTTTCTCATGCAGGCCTGGCCTTTGTCTCCATGTCATGCTGTAACCACAGTGTTCCCCCTTGCTTTCCTTTGCCATGGGGAGGACATCACAGTGCATTGGGAGATGCAATCCAATCAAAGGCTTCCATGGAACAAGCAGGAGAACATTTTAAAATATTTTTTTTTTTCCCAAAAAAGGCAAGTTTTGCAAAAAAGGGGGAAAACACAGATGTAGGTAGGAGGCTGACTGAATTCCAAAACATGTCACTTCAATGGACTTATCAGCTTAGTAATGTCTTATTGATGGTGACAATGTCTTATTACTAGTAGTGAGGTAAGTGGCAGAAAGCAGCCAACACCGTTATCAACTCCCTTGAGGAGTCTGGAGAGTGACAAAGAAGAAAAATCATCTTTTGTCATGCACATAGACCAAATATGATATGTAATCACAGAAAGAAAAGAGCACACAATAAGCCAGTCTTTGTCAGCTGTCTAATTATAGATACAGCCAACTAAATAGCCAGCAACATGCAGTCCTCATTAAATCTGCTGTGTATAGAAATTATTGTTAGAGTCCAGATAAGTCAGGAGAGTGAGCAACTGGACACAAGTCATGTAGGGTAAAAATTATTTAAGGACAAGAACCACATTGTCATCCCTCATCTTTGAGGACTGAGAAGCTGAAATTATTATTAGCAGGACAGGTCTTCTTTCTTTTTTCCTTTTTTTTTTTTTCCTTAACATTTCATGTATGAGTCACCCGGGGATGCCAAGGATAATTATTCAGCTACTTTCCTTAATACTTTTGAAGTGCTTTTCTGCTAAAACTTTCTTTCATGCCTTTTTATGCTCATGTTTTGCCTTTGGTCTCTTTTATGTTGTTTTGTTCACTGATAGGGGATGAAGATACCTCTCTTGTCTAAACACATGAATAAATAAACCTTCTATGTGTTTAATACAAAAGAATGCTGGTTGTTTGTGAGCAGCTGTGATCAGAGTAACAGCACTGAAAAAGTCAGGTAAATGATACAACCAGCTACAATGGCTGGAAGCTGTCCAGGTGGCAATATTCATAGAAGTGTCTTTGAAAACTTCTTGAAATCCAAGGTACAGAACATTTTGATAGCTATTTTTTGAAACATATGAACAGAACATTTTCCTTCTTTGCATGTATTTGTTCTCTCTTAGGATTCTCCGGTGGAGAAAATCCCTTCCTGAATTATTGCTGTAATCATCTGTCTTCCCTTCTGATCAAGTACAAGCCAGATCTTCAAGCTGTATTAATAGTTTAGTACGGTAGTAATAGCTGAATTATACGGGAAAAGAACAAACCAGCATTTTTCTCCTGAAACAGGTCTCTAGAGAATCATTACTTCAAAAAGTAATGAAGACTTGTGCAGAAAAAAAACCAACACCCCATGTTTTCCTTGGGCTTGGAGATGTTTAAAACCATCCTGAAAAATCCCTTGAACTTTCCTACAAAAATCAAAAGACTCTTTGCAGGCAGCTGCCACCAGGACAGAGAGCTCTTGCTGCATAGCTGGGCAGCAGGTAGTGTCAAGTGCAGAAGGGAAACGAGCTCCTCTCTGCTCCTGCCTCCCTCACCTCCACCTCCTCCTGCATCTGCCAGCTCCACAGTGAGGAGTGAAGGAAAGGGCTCCATCTGCTGCCATCTTTCCTTTTTCATTAGGAGCTGACAATCATTTATTGTAGACACAAATGCCTTTGGCTTTAAATTAGGAGATTCTAACATCCTAAATGTTTACCTCTGAGCAGAGAGGTGGTATACACAAGCCTTCCATTCAGACCTATGGGGTATCCATGGGAGCTTCGAGTCTACAAAGGCATAAATACACAATATGCAAGACATATTATTGATGATGATTTGCTTCTATTTATTCTCAAAGACCAACGTGAAGGAGTTTAAGGGCTGAATTCATTCTTAGCAGTGCACTGAAGTCGACAGAGTTAGACCAGAACTGTGTTTGGCAGTATTTCCATATCCTGCAATTCAGCATGGAATATGTAATCATCTGACAGAGGGTTCAGTATGTTTAGTTGTGTAACTGCTAGAACAGATAAAGGATCAGCCAGGCAAACAGTGAAATATGAAAACGGTTCTCGTAAAAACATCCCAGCCTTGGGGCATGCATCTGCCAAGACTACTCCGTGGTGACATGAATGGACATAGCATTTAACTACTCTCCAAGAGGAGAGAGGATTACAAGGAGGTGGGGAAAGGAGAAGAAGCCAGAGCAACCCTGCCAACAATAGCAGGTTGCAATACTTAATCTCAGTGCTTGTGCCAATGTGCTTCGAAGCTGCTGTTGTTTTTATGAGGAAAAATGCAGAAAAGACTAATCTGTGTATTTATGTCTGTCTGGAAATGTTGTAAGTGCCGTGTGGTCGTTCTGATTCCAGAACCAATGGGGTCGGTATTCCCAGGATGGGGAGACATGGACAAAGTGCCAGAACTCAGAGGCTACACGTGGGACTGAAAGCAGAGAGAGTGAGTAAATGGAGGGATTCAATAAAGTGGGAGACAACCCAGGAACTCTACCCACATTTCCAAATAGCATACTTTTCTGGGGGTGTTTCACCTCAATGCTACAAACTGTATGCCTTTGAGAAGTTCTAGAACATCATTTTCAGTCTTTTCATAACATGCTTCCCCGTTATGCAGTTATTGTTTTCTGGTATGATTAACTGATAGTGTTATTTTGCAGGACTTTATGCTAGTGAAGTGTGCTAGAACAAGCATGCTGTGTGCCACAAGCTTTAACAAACACTGAACAAGTGCAATAAAGGGGCAATGGTAGCATGAGATTCCTTCCATGCCAGTACTTTCCAGTGTTTGCCAGTATAATTTTATTTTGCATGAGAGACAGCAGCTTATTATTTACTCTTCTTTCTGCTCTCAGTACTCTGCAACAGAGCATTTCTTGAAAAAATATAATGGGTTTTTGGTGGTGACTACTGTGGTTTGGTCTTTGGTCCCATATTATGCTTTTGACAGTGACAGCAGAAGTTGTGAATACAGTGCTGATTTTTTTGTGGGCACTAGGTGATATGGGATGTGCCAGTGATATGCTGATCACTCGCACATCCCATAGGCTATCAATAGGTATTGATATAGGACAGGATTAATACGATAAATATCTGTATCTCATTCCTGGTCTTATCTACTACTGGTACCATGGGCTGATGGGGAAGTAGGTGCTTTGCTGTCAGGTTATGTCACTGCTGACAGAGCAAGAGGGAAACAGGTTTTCTGCTCGCTATTTGAAAGGTCTGCAGAAGAAATGGGTTTGGATTCATTGGGAAACACATCCCTGATGTTTCTGGAGGAATAACATGATTTGCTGCTACTTCGTACTACTCTTTGGTTACACAAAGCCATAATACACTGATCTGTCTCTCCTATCTGATCCTGCCATGGTAGTCTCCATGCTGTCTAAGGGTTTGTTTGATAATATGTCTCTGGTGGTTTGTACAGTTTTGCTTTAATCCTGCTAAAGCTTAGCTCTATTTGACTGGTAAAAGACAGTGACACGTAGGAGTAAGGCTTCTTTGGCTTTTTTTTGTTGGGTAGGACGGATACTTGGCAGTTAAGTTTCCAAGGGACCTAGGGATTAAACTGAACCTTGAATTTCTTTTTTCCTTGAAAATCTCCATCACTCCAAACTTGACATTTTTCTTCTATTTAAGCTATAAACTACTGCATGTAAGAAACATTTTCCAGATGACAGTGCTCCATAAATGGTGTTGTATGGTGTCAGTTAACTCTGATAAGGTTTGCACATCTCTACAATGCCCTTGGGATCTCTTTTGACAATGAAGTGATACTCTGAGAGAAATGATGCTTATGTGGACAGGTAAGAAGGTGAAAATGAGCATGATCTTTGTCTAAAAAAGATATATGAGATTCAAGAAAAAATTCTTGGTAAACTGTGCTAACCTGATCCTTAAATGGTTTGCTCCCATTAGATGCACCTGTAAAAGCTTTAATCTTTTAATGACTCTATATCTCTTAATGTTCCTACAACTTTTCAATGAATGGTAAAAGGATTTCCACCATAATAGTGTCATATTTAGATGTTCACTCAAGTTTGTGACCATCCAGATCCAAATCTGATTGTTTAATGTGATAGCCTTACACAGAAAAATTGAAATTTCAAAAGTGTCCTGTGCTAATCAGATATTCAGATGAGGTGCAAAACGAAACCTTTTCCTCTGGACAAGGAGTAGATAACAAGGAAAATGAACGTTCAGCAATGTAGGTGCTTCAAGTACAGATTCCCACAGATTCTTCTGTAATTTGCCTTGATAATTCTTTGGAAGCCTTTTTTTCCTCATGTATCTGGGATCAGATCTCTCAAAGATATGGGACAGAGAGAAGGGGAAACTGTCCTTCAGATTAAAAAAAACCCCAACAGATCAAGCAACAAATTAATTAACTTTGCACTTGTGTAATCAGATGTTTTTACTGCATATGTAAAGCTGTAATATCATATTATCAGAGGGGTTGGAATGCTCACATTGGAGTCCTCACCATATATCTCCTGGGCAAATTGCTATCCATATTCCTAAATCATCTTGGCAGTTTCTACTGGAGAAATTAAAAAAGGTTTGCCATGTGTGGAGGCCCTGGACTGGACTTAGGGCTGGACTCTGTGAATGGTCCTTTTCTGAGAAAGGCAGTGATGATGTGCTTAGTGAGTCCATTATCTACTGGGCTGATAACTTGGAATGGGTGGTCAGGGAATGAAATACAGAGAGGTTTGAAGACTCTTTTGGTGAGGTGGGTCTTAGCAGATGAAAGTCTTCCTCATCCCCTGCTCTAGACACCTGAATGCTGCTACTGTAAGAGCTCCAGTCCACAGTTCTTTTTTCCTCAGAGGCAGTTACATTTCACTAGTGTTATGGATGGGTGAAATGAGTCTTGAAAGCTGTAGCACAAGTGAGTTGTATGAGTGCCATGGTACACAGAAGAAATGTGAGTCATAAATCATCATTAACATCTGCTGGAAAACATATCTGTGCCCCAGCGGTGGTAGGTTACTCTGTCAGAGTACTTGACACCATACCCATGATTGGTGTTGTTTGGTACATTTGGGATGCAAGTCCATAAAGATTGAGACCACTAATGGCTGCTTTAACAGGAATATCAGTTTTGCCTTAATTAATTTGTTGATATCAAGCAACTTTCTTTCTCCAAACAATAGTGTTGGTAATTCACAAGCTGTTTTTCTTGGAGCCCCACTTCAACAAAAGGCAGTCTCTCTGTCTGAATGTTGCTGCTTTCATATTTTATTGCAGAAATTACACAAAAATATTTGGCTTGTCTGATGAAGGCTTGACGATATAGTATATATTGCTGAAAATGTGTCATCGTGTTATTCCTACAAAAATAAGCTTTTGTGGTTTTTTTCCTTGTCCATTGGCATTTTGCTAGTTCAAACTGGGGAATACGGGATGTCTGTGTAACTTGTCTAATAATACAAAACAAATGATATGGGTGTAATGCTGGTATTATCAGGGCTACATAGATCGTTCCTTTGCACTTACGCTTGTTTTTCTCCCTTCTTAGATCTATAGATTTAGACTGCTGTTGGCATCTGTAGTTTTGGAGGCTTAGGAACACAGGGCTTGACCTCCCAAATGTCCTTATTAATCCATGTTCTTACATGTGCTAGATCATGCAATTTGTTTTGCAGGAGGCCTTTAGGACCGGGAAAGCTTATTGTGGTTATCTAATCTGACCTACTTCATTACAGAGGTCACTGAACAACCCCCACAGGATTTCCTGCAGCTGGGAGAGAGTACTTGAAGAAAATTTTCCATCATGATTGGAGATGGCTGAAGGTTTTTTGGCAGTGTAGGTAAAATTTATTTTCAGGACAGCAGCAGGATGGGTCCTGAGAGAAGAAGGGCTGGAAGGGGACAGGGGATTTCAGAAGATGGGGATGAGGATGCTGGGAACAGTGAGGAGAACTCCAGTAGCAAAATGTGAGATTAGTGAGCTTTTGGAGACCATGAGTGTCAAACAGGTTTAAGAAAAATCACAGAGGACTTCAGAGAACCTATGGGGGTAATTAAGGTTATTTTTTGTCAGGTGTCTCATTCAGGAGGTGGTCACAGGTCCAGGTGGTTTGATGTAGAAGCTTTTCAGGTAGGAGGTAGAGAAGAAACCTCATGGTTTCCAGAGAGGAGATGGAAGTGATGAAACTTTTGGGAGAGGTCTGAGTGGGTGGGAGGAGAGATCTGAGAGTCATGGGAAGTTTGACAGGTCTGTAATTTGAGACAGGAAACCCTCTGGTTTCCCACTCACCCCATCTGAACTCTTCTAGACTTTCCTTACAGCTCTCTCACTTTGGAATAGTGTGAGACCCACAGCTCCAGCTCCAGCTGTGCTTCACACAGCAGCTGAAACCCTTGGGGGACAAATATGCCCCCAGTTGTGCTGTTCCTATTTGTCCTGCCATGCCTAATGTTGGAAAGGAACTCTAGAGGTGATGACCCCCCTGCAGTGAGCAGGGACATCCTCAACTAGAGCACATTGCTCAGAGCCTCATGAAGTCCCATCTTGAAAGTCTCCAGAAATGAATGGTCCCTCCACCACCTCCCTGGGCAACCAGTTCCAGTGTTCTACCACCCTCGCTGTAAAGAACTTCTTCCTAACAGCCAATCTAAATCTACTCCTCTCTAGTTTAAAACCATTATCCCTTGTACTATCACTACATGCTCTTGTAAACAGCTCATCCCCAGCTTTTCTCAGAGTGTTTGTTCTCAGATAGTTTGAATCTATATACTGTCAGAATTGTGGGAGAAAAAGTAATGGAGCAGAAGATAAGTGCGGATTCTAACAAGGCTGGTCAACTGCTGGAAAAATGTATGACAAAGGAGTCTTTCCTCTAGACACAGGGTTAGTAACACAGGGCAGAAGAAAAGAGAAAAAACATGACATGAATTGGATTAGGCAGCTAATGAAGGATTGAAGCAATATAATAAATTGCTACTGTGGAGGAAAAGAAATACCTTTCCCCCAGAGATGAGAGATGAGGAAAGAAGTGGGTATTTGTTCAGTGTAGAGTGCAAAAAGTTGATGGTTGTCTTGTTGGAAAACAGGATTATTGGCTCTGTGAGGGGGAAAGTGTGGAAGATTTAAGTCTTTCTAACCACAAATGAAGATTTATAAACTGTTCTTGCAAAAACAGAAGGGAATTTTGCTCTGTTAAGCAGAATTTGATACATTTACTATCTTTTGTGTCCAGTTTGGTATTCCCTCTCTGACACTGGCCCAGAGCTGTTTTTTTAGAAGAAGTTGGTGTGTTTAGTGTAACATGCACAAGGTTTAACTCAGTCTTCTGGTGGGAAGTCAGGCGACACATGGACATCTAAATCTAATTTTATTTTCTGTCAACCTTTGATGCAGTCATTGGTTATGTATTCTCCCCTTTCTTACTAGCCATGCTGCTTGACCTGTGACTGGAAGCAAAGCTGGTGCATTGAGGACTTTCTGAAGCATTGTTCATTTCATGACACAGAGAAAACCCCACAGAGTAAGGGAGCAAGAGAAGACTGTAAAGCTAGACAATACTTGTTGGATGCTGGACTGAGCAAGCCAGAGCAAAGAGGTATAAACTCACAAGTATAGGAGAACAAAATAGGTTGCCCTTATGTGTGCTTACTTGGTTTATTACTAGCAGAAATTACAGGGAAGTGATTTTATAAATAGAAATGAAAATCAGAATGGATTTTTTTTTTAAGAACTCATCTGACAGGGACAGTATTTGCACAGCTCCATCACTTAGGAAAACTGCTGCTGGTGGCAGTGCGTTTCCTCCAGCGACTGAAGGGTAGGGCGTTAAGGAGAAATCAGGTCGTCCTAGGTGAGGAGTCGGGGTCTGGCCAGCTGTTTCGGTTGTGCCGTGGGACCAGTACACATCTGGATGCACTAGGTGGCAGGGTTTGCTCTCAACAGCGATAGACGCTGTGGGGAGGGTGTTTGCATGGGACGGAGCAGCAGGTGGAGAGCATATTTCCTCGGGGAAGCCAAAAACGGGTCCAAAAGATCTCTATCTATAGATGGTATGCAATTCATTATCAAATGCAAAACAGCCTGCTCCGACATAGTTCACTGATGAGCAAGAGACTTACATTTATTTGACTAAACAGAAAAAGGGGAGTTTTGCTATCAAAATGTCTGAGTCTTGTCTTCAGGTAGAAAGAGAACACCAGGGCAAACAGCGATGCCTTCCTCTGCCCTTTTGATATTCAATAAATTTAAAACAGAGTTTCTTGTTAAGTCTTGGGCAGGAAGAGGTTCATGTTTGCTCTCATATCCTGCACCTCATATGCATGGCCTGGCAGAAACAGCATTTGATTCCTGCTTGGGAACTTTGCTCAAAATCAGCAAACTCCAGGTGCATGTGAAGGAAGAGCCTGTTGGCCAGTGGGGAAAGGACATGAGGTGTCCACTGAAAGCCTGAGCTTTTTTTGAGAAGCCTTGAACCAGGGGAGAGCTTTTTATGAAGAGAAGGTTGATAGAGATGCTAGTGACAGCTCTGAGAGCAAAAAGATAAATCATATCCTTGCTTCTGCAGAGGGGGATACTGAGGTGATGTGATTTGCCTGGAACTACATGGAAAGTTAATAACAAGGCCAAGACTGGTGCCAGATGTGCTCCCTGGAGCCCTAAGCTCAGATGGTCCAGCCATGTCTGGTGTGAAAGCAGGTGGAAGCTGCTTTCTGAGGTATGGGCCAAAGACGACGTTGACAGACTAAAAGAAGATCAAGCTTGGGAACAGCACTGAAACCGACTGTAGTATTTGAATGTGCTCACACTGAAAGAGTACTTTGGTGAGGAGACAGCTCCTGTTTTTCTTCACTGTAAAGCCTCCTCTCTGCAGATTGCAATTGCAATAGGTTACACATTAGGTTTGTAGCATCTAGATGAAATCCATGCCTCTGCTGGGAGAGTTTTTGGGGAAGCTTGAAAACCACCAGTGTGTTGTAGACCTCTCCCTTTGCACTTCATATGCATAAAAGATGAAAACCAAACCAGAAATCTTCATCCTCTGTCCCCATGAGGAACTCTGAAAGGTCTTTTCTATTCTGTTTTGTTTTGTTTTGTTTTCTGTAAATTGAACATAAGAACATCATGAATCCAACCTTGTATTCTTAATTTTAGATACTGACTAAATGTACTTTAGGTCATGATTTCTTGTGGACTTCAGTTGTTTTGGCTCCTCTCTGAGAAGCAAATAGTTAAAATAAAAAAAAAACCCCAACATTGGCAAGTGGTGGACAAGACCCAGACACTGTCGATTTATGTAGTTTTTTTGAAGAATACATGTATGAAAAGGCAATATTGCTTTTCCCCTCTGCTAAATTTGCAGAGTATGTTTTCTATTTCACATAGGTTGCAGTGCGAATTGGCTCATTCTTTCCTATAGCAGCCTCTGATCTCCTAGTCTTGTTGCATATAATTAATTTTGTCTGTCATCATCTGATCACTCTTCCCACATCACTTATACCACTGAAATTACAGCCATTATTTAGTTTCTTCTCATCTACAAAATATTGAGAGAAAGTATCATTTTCCTTTCAAGATCCATCCTGACCAGAACCTATGTTTGATTTGATATACTTGGACAGACAAATAAAACCACAGGTAAGAAAAATAAACCTGTGGATACTTTGCGAGGTAAGGAAGGGAAGAAAGTAAAGCTGCCCTATTTCATGCTTTCCTCTTCTTGTGACTCAAAAGGAAACTTTCAGAAGGCTGTAATTCAGTGGAAGCACCTTATGACATGTAGTCAAAAGGGGCAACGTTCATATGTGTGAGTACCATAGAAAGAGCCTATTAAAGAGAGGCACCTCAGCTCCCTGAGGTGATGAAGAGCCAGCCATGGTGTTAGTTTTTGGTAGGGAATGGGGTGAGAGCTGCATTCCTGGTTGTCCTCACATTGTGCAGTGAGGGCTCAGGGTTGTTGCTTCCTCCTGAAGTTTAACTCCCTGCACAGCAGCACCAGAGTACACCAGGGGCCAGACAGACTGTACACAGGGATCATGCAGGTCCCTCAGGTTATGCCCTCAGTTCTGAGTGCTTCCAGTACAGTGAGTTTTTTACTGCTTGGAGTCCATAAAAATGTCTCCATAAAAACTGGCATAAAATTTGGCAACCTTCCGAAGTAAGGGCAAAGCAAATAAATCCTCCCGAGCTGAAGAGCTGCATTTCATCTCTTTGTGACCACGTGTCCATTAACCCTAACCCTCTGGCTTTTTCACTGCTTCACTAGATCCTCCTTTCACTGGCAATTATCTGCTCTTTCCTTTCCACTTAGAGCAGTTAGTAATGCCTCCTTTTCTTTTATTGGCTGATTCCACTTCCCCCAACTCCATTTGCCCATGTTTTTAATTCCCATCTTTCCTCTGGTTCCTTACCAAGATCTTTTGCCAATTAGAGTGCTTTTTTCATTAGCAACACCCAACACTCATCTTGCTTCCTTCCAGCAGATGACCCTGGAAGAGGCCAAGGCAAGATCAGGAGTCACAATCCAAGTGCATCAGCAAAACACACAAAACTAGCATGTATGAATCACTGAACAGTTTTGCCACCAACCTCTGGCATCAGGAACAAGAGCATGCTGGTAATCATGGGAGACAGAGTATTTTTGGCAGTGTGGTGGAACGATTTCTAGTCACGTCTTTCCAAGGTGCTTGCAACTTACAGATTTTTTTCCAAGACCTCTGTGAAAAGACGACGCTGAGAAGGGAGCATGGACAGCCTAAGGTGATGCATGTCTGTCTACAGGGTGATAAGTTTGATTTTCTAGTCTGTGTTTACAGTGGCATATTTATCAAGTTCAAGGGGCAGCCTGCTGTCCTGAGTCGGTATCCAAGTACAGCAGGTAGACTTTCCTCTTGTAAAGGCGTATTTGTTTCCAGCAGTGGTTCCACCAGACACCAGTCAGTCTTGAGAGGGCTGAGTTCACTCAGCAAGTACATCAACTCAAGTGCTTGTTTTCAGTTTGTCTGAAACAAAAAAAAAACCCCCAAAACAACAACAAAAAAAAACCCCAAACAAAAAAAAGAGAGAGAGAGAGAAAGAAATCCCAGGAAAAGTGAACAATTCTGAGAACGATGGTTGTTTGCTATTTCACTTCAATTTTATATGAACTATTTGGGTTGGCTACAGCAGAGCTGCCAGGTGGCTAAACATGCCGAGTGAGTGTGGTCAGTGCTTGGGACATGCACTGTGCTCAAAGCATCCAAAAAATTACTCCTGACCTTCATTTAGTCTGCCAGTCACTGCAGGCTGCCCTTACATCACATTTTTCACTAGCCAGTAACAGATTCATAGAAGTTAAGGATGGAAAAGACCCCTTAGGTCACACAGTCCATTCCCCCCACCCCTCCCTCTGCTCCCTGAAGGTCAGCCCAGGGCTGTTCCCTATAGTGTATTTTCTAGTGCTTTGTCCAGTCTTATTTGAAATGACTCAAGTGGTGGAGCTGCCAGCAGTTCCTTCTGGGAGCCTATTCCACAGTCTAATGGGCTTCATTGTTAATTTTTTCCTGATTTCCAGCCTAAAATATCCCTTTGCTAGTTTTGTCCCATTACCCAGTTGCACCACCCTCAACAGTTCCTATCCTTCCTCCTCGCTACTAGCACTCCCCACTGCTCAAGCACCAGTTAGCTGAGAATTCAAAAGCATTTTGCAAAAGGTAGATACTATTACTTCCTTTATAACCATTGTAAAAAAAATGTTAAGGTGCTGGGAGAGAAAGTGAATGATGAGTAGAACCAGACACAAAACTCACATCTAACTTGTTTCTAGGCTTTTGTAGATAAAAACCTGTTCTCACCTCTCCAGTCAAATTTATATGCAGGGAGTTGAAAACAAGCAGAGAAGGGCGGATCTGAGGTATTTAAACTGATCACAGCAATCCCCTGACACTTCAGTTTATTGAGGTGGTGACTGGGAAGAAGGCTCAGAGTCTTTTTCTACTCCATCATCTTTTCCCAAAAAGATTTCTTATTAATGTTTGGACTTAGCAATATCCATGGCATTTGTTTTGAATAGAATGAGGCATGTTGCCAGTATATTCTGACTAGATAACGTCCCAAACCAAATTTCTGGATGTAAACAGATACCATAGTAGACTGACTTCAGCTCCAAACTTTACAGCTGGACCTTGTCTCTAATGCTACATTGAACCAAAATCCTATCTTCAAACAGGCACAGTATCAGATAGGGATTTTGAGCCTTGAGCCTCTGTCTGGTCAAAGAAGAGGTGCTCTCAAATACCCTTCATCAAGTGTTTTCAAAATTACTCTGACCTTTTAGACCAGGTCTTATTGACTGGAAGACCTTTGGAAAGGTGTTTACTCTGTCAAGTTGAACATTAAATGTGTGAAAATGCAGTCCTAGCTTTATCATACTTCTTGTACTAATGCTCTTTGAAGCAATTTGATGTGGCATGAGCCCAACCTGCAAGGTCCCTTGAGGACTAGGCCCTCAGAAACTAGAGATGGAAGAGACCTACAAGATTAGCTCATCCTGTTCATTCCCCCGCCAATACTAGGCTGTTCCCCACGGTACATTTTCCAGTGCTGTGTCCAGACTGATCTTATTTTTAAATGATTCATATGATAGGGTTTCCTCCAGTTCCATTGGTGACTGGATGATTGCCAGAACATTTCCCCCTGCTCCATCCCCAGAACATCTCCCCCCCCCCATCCCCCACTTTGACTTTGTGTCTTTGGATTCATCCAGGATTTTAAGGTCTGCAATTTGTACTAAGCAATAACTGGCAGTAGAATCAGTAACTGCAGAGGGTTTTATCCTTGTTTCTTGAGGGAAACAAATCCCCAACAGAAGCCAAGAAGAGTGTTGTTTAATAGAGACTGTGCTGTCAGTGAAAGTTGCTTGTGAAGGACAAATGAGTTTGAAAGCACTTATCCAAGTCTTTGCATTGACATTAGTGGTAATGCTGAGGATTCTATCCTGCTTGTTGAACTCTCATGACTGGTGACTGGGATTGCTTTCTTTGAATTTACATTAACAGTCTGCATTTCAGGGGAGTGAGCAGGGCGTATAGTCAGACAATGTTGTCCAAGGAGTGTGGAAGGAATGGGATTGACCAGGTGCATTGCTGCAAGTGTGGCCTCTTGCTTTGCCATCCCATGTCCTAAACACTTCAGTTATTCTCAAACTGTTCACCCTACTGTGTTACTTGTCACTGTCCTGTGCACTGTTTAGAGTCCTTGGATACCAATGTCTGTGTCTGTGGGATCTCGTCTTTCATGAAGGATAAATTACTACTTGGAAAAACAGTTGGGATGAGCAGTGTGACCAGATTTCCCAATGTCTTGAGTGCTCATCTGCAGGCAGCTGTTTCCTCAAAAGGACAAAGGCTCAGCAAGCATTGCTCGTTGCAGCCCAGGAAAGAGATTAAACTAATAGCAAGGATCCTGCTATGAAAGGGCCAAGATTTCACCCCTCATACTTTCTCCTTCTTTCAGACACCATAAGAGATTTGGAAATAGTGTAGAACAGACCAGAGAAGGAGGATAAGAAAGAAAAGGACAGATCTCAGAGATATCTCTTCAGAGAGTTCAGTTGTCCTAGGGTCCCTCAGAGCTTGCCTGCCCTCATCCATGACAGGAGAATCACTGAGATGATAATCACATGGACACTGAGAATTCTAAGTCCAGACCTATTTCCTCCAGGACAATGAGAAATTTATTTTAAATCACCAGACATCACACCTCACTGAAGGACCTGCTTTGCTCTGCTATGATTAACCTTAGAGCTAAACCCAGCTAAAAGAGCTGTGTTTTTCACCAGTGTTATTATTTACTTTTATATAAAAGAGTGGAAATGCCTGTCTTCTTCCTTTTTTTGCCTAGCCACCTGCAATAGTCTCATCTAATGAGAGTTAACTGCACTTTATCTTTCTGGATGTTCACTCAGAAATGTCTATATGTGGTTCACTTTTTTTTTTTTTTTTTTTTTTGTGAGTTTTCTTGGAGCCTGGAGCAATCACTCTTATACTAGCACTGACTTTTGTCTTGTAAGAACAAAAACTGGTATCCAGGTTGGTTTGGAAGGATGATGGTTGAATGATTTATAAGAGGTGACCGTTGTGTGCACTGTACTATGCTACACTTGACCTGTGTGCTTTTTTTATTTCACTTGCATAGCTAAAATATGTGACCTTAAGATAAGGAGATGTTTCCCTGGAAAATCCACTCCTCAGTTAAAAGAGAATTTGTAATGTAGAGGAAAAGGGCATGAGATAACCTGTTTTGTTTAGCAGGAGTAAAATTATGATTATAAACATTTTGGACTGAAAACATGCTGTGCTGCCACCAGGTAATCTGCAGAATAAAAGTGTGCTGAATGAATAAATCCAATGGTAACTGAAACCAAATACTGAATATGGTGTAAATAATTAGAATTCTGACTCAAATTATTCAAAGCAAGGTAATAATTAGAAACTGAAGTTGGAAATTGGCATGGGGGATGTTAGCCCAGTTCTCTCCATACTGCAGGTGACTACAGATACCTTCAACCTGCAGTATCCTTAGATACTGCTTTACCCAGTGAATGAATTTGATGTCAGGGTCTGCAAGGGTACCCTCTGGTTGACACAAAATTGTGCAGTCATCCTCAGGACACAGGATACTGCTTCAAATCTCCTTCCTACTCCCCAGAAAATCCACCGCTCCATCCACAGTAGTAAGATATCACAGCTGAGATCTGCACACTTAGATGGATTAGCATTGCCGTGTGTAGGAAACAAGTCACATTTACTTTTTTTTTTGATTAAAATCCAAATGTCAATCATTGCTGTAGACACAGAGGAGATAAAAAGGTGATCCATTTTCATAGTTATAGAATACAAACCAGAGATAACATTTTTATTTTCTTTAAGCCATTCCACACAGCTGAAATTTAATAATCTTCATGGTAAAAAAAAAGGTCTAATTTATTTTTTTTGGCATGTAACTAATTAAATTTAATGTGGTTTTTTTTGTCTGTTTATTTATAGCACTACCAATGTTGTAAACACGGTAGGCTGAAAATTTTATGTCAAAATTGGTTTTGGATGAAACTTCTGTTTTTGACAGAGCAATTTATTTTGGTTAAAAAACGATCACTCTTGGGAAAAAGTTTCCCCTGAAAAATGGCATTTTGGCTGAAAACAGATTTTTTTTTCATTTTTCATTTTTTTGATGAAAAGTCAGAATTTTCCATGGTGAGAAAGGGAAATTCCAAATAGCTTCAGCATGAAGTATTTTACAGAAAGGTGAGAAATAATCTTGCCTCAAAGGTAATATAAACTGACAAAAATCTAAGAAATTCAGATCAGTAATCTTGAAGTTACAAAAGTTTAAATTTAGCAGTTTTTCATACACTTACTAGAACCTTTTCAGTGATGTGTTTTTAATACCTCAATTTGGGATTGCCCATCTGAGAACATCTCATTCCAATCACAAAGTCCTTTTCTATAGCATTTAAAGTCAGTAGAGACCATGAGATCATCTAGCTTGGCCTCCTTACGTATAACTCAGTTAACCCTTTTCTGAGACCGAAAGTAACTATTAACTGAACCACAGATAGCAGTAAAATGCCTAATCTTTACTTTCAGTTAGTTCTTTTTCATGTCTTGGTTATTCTGTTGTTTGATCTATCTAGGAATTAAAATTAATGAAATATTTAACAACATTTTGTTTTGTTTTGTTTTGTGGTTTTTTTTTGTTTTGTTTTGTTTTTTGGTATTGGCAATAGTTGTCATTGTGTATTCTAGTAGATTAAAGTTCCTCATAAACTATGGTATTCTATCATCAGATTGCCAACACTTTAATGATTGATAATGATATATGAAGTAGAGTTCTTCATTGTCTACCTGTGCTACTTGGATATCTTTAAAAATATCAGAATTTTATTCAGTGTAGTGGCTTTGGTCCCCCTAAAGACACAGGAAGAATTTAATCTTAGAAAGCGTTGTCTTAACATAATCTTTTCTCAGGGCTGCAGCAGCATTTTTTGCCACAGCTTGATGCTAGGGCATCAACCTTGCCCATTCCAGCCTTAAATTCTATCTCAGAACTGTTTTCCAGAAGACCATTCCTATTTTATAGGAACCAGCCCATTTTATATCTCCTTAGACATATGAATTTATGAAAAACTTTTTATATGGGTTGACCCAGATTACCTAGCAGTTAAGTGCACTCTGATTGTCCTCTCCCCACTTTTCTCTGCCATTCCAACTGTCTTTACATCATCCAAAAAAATATCAGCAGTAATTGTATATTTCCTTTCAAATACTTGAGGATAGTATGGTGTAAGTCTCAGGTTTATAGCCATCATTTTGTGATCTTCCTAGAAACAGCCCTATTAAGTGACATTACTTACAAATACTTTGAGGTTAGCAAATTCTCAATATATTTTGTATGCAGTTTCTATGTCCTATATACTGCTGATTTTTATATCAGAATGTTGTGTGGTACCAAGTCAAACACCCTATAAAATTTTATTACATCTATGCAGTTACATTTATCCAAAAAAAACTTCTTAGAGAATGAACTCAAGTTTGTTTAAGCAACACTATTTTCCATGAAGCATTTCATGTTGTCTGGTATTCATTATATCATTCTCCTTTATTTTGTTATCAGTTAAATTCCATATGTGCATTCTTATTCTTTTGTTTGAGGTTGATGTCAGGATAATCAGTATTGTAACTCTGGTAGGTACAGTTTGCCCCTCTCAAATGTTTGCACAAGGTGATCATTCATCTGGTGTTTTCAGATTTCTTTGGCATTCTAGGATTTAGTAAAAATAAGCAATTAGTGAGCAGTGATTCATTTGGGCAAATCCTTTAGGATTCCAGGATTCAAGTTATCCAGGTTGATGGCTTTAAAATGTGCATCCTTAGTAGATATGATCTAATTCCCTCTTTTGGACCCCATTTTTATGTCTTTGAAATAAAAATGTTCTAATCATACCTAGGTGGTTAAAACACATAATGGTCAAACAGAAAACAGATATTTATTTTTTCTTTATTACCACTATTAAGAGTTTTGCCTTTGTCACTGAGAAATCTGCATTTCCTTTGATCTCAATATATTTCTTACAACAATTTGTATTGCCAACCATGACATCTTCCTTTAGGATCTTTTGACCTTTTAACACACCTTCTGCTCTTTACATCTGCTAATCACTGCAGTTTGGTTTGTGTTTGGTATCTTCACCCATTTCTTGAAGAACACTTCTGAATCCAAGCATTCATTGAATCAAGGCTTTCAGGCAATGTTGTCTTTGTTGTTGATCATATTCTGCCTGGTCATCTAACACATTCTTGAAGACCTCTCCACTATGTTTCATATTTTTTGGTCTACATTTTTCCTATTAAGAATTTATCTTATATTTTCCCACTGCCAGAATATAACTATTTGGAAATACCCACTGATTTTAATTTTGATAGTACTGTGTTTGTCTACATGAAATAAATAGGAACTGGTCATGACCTGTAGTTCCTGATCAAGTATGGTTTTACTGTTCCGAATTCAGTTCACCTTTATTCACTGTAAATAGTTGCCATAAACAACTACCTCATGGATTTGTTTAACAGGCACCTGCTTTGTTATTCTGTTTATACCTTTGACATTTGTGGTGGATCACAGCCTTCTGCCTCTTTCCTCTAAAACTGGCTTTCAACCTTGCTTGTTTCACTGACCCATCAATATTCAAGATCCTGCATTTCTGACATACCAAAACTCAGTCATGAGCTATTAGAGATATGAGTTAACTTATTTATCTGATGTATCTTTTGATATTATCCAGCAATATTTCCATTATAAAATGACTTTCTTCTGGTGTGGTCAATAGGGACTGCAGCTCCACAGATTGAAAATTCCCATTTAAGGCAATGTACTCAGTCAGCTGGGGAAAGCTAAATTTAAGATGTCTCTGTTAAGCCTGTTGGGTCTTTCTGATTAACTAAGTACAGAAACCTTTATATTCTACTGGCTGAAACAGGGAGATTTATAATTCAACCATAAATGATTTATAGGTTTAAAGATAAAGTAAGCAAAAACTTCCTATAATTAATTACTGAAATACTAAGACTGAGTAGCTGGTGTTCAGAAGGTAAAATATTCCAGAGTTTGGATTTCTGTTGCAAATTAACTCTGTTGCCTGCACATACGTGTTTTCTTTGCTGTGTTCTCTTTACCTGCAAACTTCACTTTCAGCATAACTGTAACATATTAAAGATGCATGCTGTGTAAGATAAACAAATTAGAGATGAATTGACAAACAAAACAATTTAAATGTTCATGAGATTTGTGGTTCATAGATTTTGGGTCTGAAAGAGGCCACTGTCCCAGTTTGTCTGACATACTGTGTGACAAGGACCACCTAATTCCTGGCAATGGTTTTGCAGTGCAAGGAACTGAAATTATTTTACACTTAGACAAGTGAATGATACCGTGGCTGCTAACTTGTTGTTGAACTGTGAGAGCATGTCACTTAAACATCCAATATACATTTAAAGGCTCCAAGCAATGATGAATTTACCACTTCCCTGGGTAACATGTTCCAGTGATTAATTACTCTCTCACTGTAAGGAATTTGTGTCCTATTTTCAGTTTACATTTTTCTACTTTGCACTTTCAGCCAATTGATCTTGTAGCTCCTTTCTCTGGTACAGTTAAGGGGTTGCTCATAACATGCCTCTCCACTTCAGACACATAAATAAATAATCTGTTCCTTTGAGGGCTTAAACTGATTATTAAACTTTAAATTTCTTGTTAGAAGATGTGTTTTCCAGAACCTTTCCAAATTTTTGTCTGTTTTAAAATGTAAATTTCAGTTCTGGACACAATACATAAGGTTATTACCAAACCATTTGTGGAGGCAATACTGATATGTTTAACCCAAAGCATTACTATTTTTAGCATGGAATTAAAGTGATTTCCACCCCCTGCTTTTTGCTGCTATATCATGATCCCTGAAGCAGATTCCTGTGATCCACAATCCACCTCTGTGGTGTCAATCTTTCTCCTGTGTGTACCCCTGCAGTTAACAAAGGTCATTTTTGTGGCAGAATTCACTTCATTACAGCAAAAGTAAATAGAGCCTGTCACCACTCTAGCAAAGAGTGTGGGTGCTTACCTTGGAGCTGAGCTGGGTGGGTAAATATACACTGTCTTTAAAATAATGTGAATAGCCAACTGGATCACATCCACACAAATGCGTCAGAAAGAAATCCTAATAGTCTATTGTTTCACTTCTGCCTATGTCTTTAATTCTGCCCAATACAAAGAAGAAAATGCAATTATCAAAGGCAGCTTTTAAGAGTAACTTTACATATGGGATGCAATTACAGTGTGAAAGAACACTGGCTTAATAGTGACAGACAGTGACTAAGAGATCTGATTACCATGGAACTAGCTGCCAAAATCACATCCAGGAAAAAAAGTGGTGGGGTAAAAGCATTCAGACTGTCCTGCATATTTATCAGTTCACAGCTAGTGATACTGGCAAACTGCTGTGTACACTTGTTTGTCCTTGAATGGACTTGTACATCTCTCTATGTATCTCACAGAATTGAAGAATCACAGAATGTCTTTGGTTGGAAGAGACCTTCAAGATCATCTAGTCCAACCTTCAACCCAATGCTGCAAGCTCACCACCAAAGCATGTCCACAGCCATTTAAATGCTTCCAGGGATAGCAACTCCCCACTGCCCTGGGCAGACCATTCCAGTGTTTGATAATCCTTCTGGGGAAGAAATGTTTCCTGATACCCAGCTTAAACCTCCCTGGCGCATCTTTCACCTCAAATTGAAATGTTTAATGCATTTTACCCTGCAAATTTTTCATTTTGTCTTTGATGTGAGCCCTGAGGGTCCAGGCCATTGTACCAAACCAACTGAAGACACCACCACACCCTCAGGACTCTCCAGGCTTTCTTTTAATTTCTGAAATAATTTCAAAGTTACTTTGTTTTCAGTGCACCTCATGGTGTGCCTCTAAAATACCTCTTGGACTTCACATTCCTCCCCTCTTGCCATATGTTTTGTTTTGGCTTCTCCCCTCTGCTGTTCTCCTGATTTTGGTCAGTGTTTGCCAGACTTGCTGCAGCCAACTCGCCCTTCAGAGATTTTCTGTGCTCTGCACTTCAGGGATCCTTATTCTTGTTCTCATATACACTTCTTTTGGCCTTAGTCTCACATCTTACCATTCAATTTGGTTATAGCAGCAGTGGGATGGTGGTGTGGGAGGGAACCAGGAAGGCTTTCTGGGGCACTGAGACCATATGATTCATGGATAAACCTTCTGTGAAAATGTTGATGTGGTCTTTGGCATGTGACAAACATCTCACCTAGGCACAGTTTGGTGGGGGGAACCGAAGACCTCATTTATTTTACTGTTATAGAGAGCACCCTGATCTCAGCCCTGCTTCTGCTCTAGGTTTAAATCTTACCAGTTGAGAAAGTCTGGCTTTGCTAATGCTCTTGATTGTGTCTTCCTTGGCTGATGAATTGCTCACGCAGAGTTGTGGCATCTTTACGCCCTGTTTTAATACTGCTACTTGTTAGTGGATACATGAGTCACTACATTGTCAGCTGCATCCTGCTGCTCTCATCTGGGGCCCAGTCTTGAGTTTCTGATCTGCAATCTATGCTGAAAAAGACAGCAGTCCTTATTGTTTCCTTTTTCGTGTGTCTGCCTCTGGACCACGAGAGATTTCTCATTTTGCTACGTGTCTTGTTTGCTTTCCAGTGTGTTTCCCAGGTTGGCTCCTAGTGGACAAGCAAGTCAGGTTCAAATTTATTTGGGAGGTCAAGGGAGGTGTCCTCTGGGGCAGGCACTGCTGCAACTCTTCATCTCTTTATAACAGCACCTGGGTCTGATGTGGAGCTGTGCTTTCACAAAAACATTACAATGATGCAGGATGAGCTCTGAAAAACAAGACCCTATTCCCTGAATTTTTATCCCAGACCAAGAACTATATGACCCTGTGATAAGGCAGTGCAAGGGCTGCTCTGAAAGAAACAGAACCCTACCATTACCCTCAAAAAGCACTGGACCTAACAACCAACAAAACTGGATGGGCAACCACTTGCTCATTTTCTTTTTTTATGTATCCAAATCTAAGGGCAATTTAAAGAAAAAATGTTTGGTCAGGGGATTTATTTTTATTATTTGGGCATGGAGAGTGAAGTTCAAGATGGAAAAATCAACCACAAACACGTTTCTGAAATCTTTTGTGTAACTTTAACAAGTTAACCGACCACAGAAATGCCACCAGGACAGGATAGGTAGGTCAGTACTTCTAGAAACGTGAGTCCCGATTTTTTGTTTGCCACAAAATTTCTATGCCACAGTTTGCTGTATGAAGAAGTATTGGTAGGTAGTTTAGGTAATTTAGCCTCTAGTGTGCACTTCTGCTGCCTTATGTTCCATCGCTGTGTTTCTGTTGAGTATCTTATGCCACTTGAAAACATGGTAATATTTTGTGATGTGTGCTGTATTTTGGATGGTCTTGCAGGTTTGCATTTTTTTGTTTTTCATTGTTCCTGTCATCTTTTACAACCAGCAGATTAGATCCTGAAAACACACTATATTCTGATAACAGAAGAGAAGTGAAATCCTGGTCCAAATGAAGTCAGTGGCAAAACTTCCGTTGACTTCAGTCAAGATAGGATTTCACCCCATCTTCTGTTGCATTGCCTAAAAAAGGAAAAGAGACCTGTTCCAAAGCCTGTTGTACTCAATGGAGAGATTCCCAGCAATTTTAATGGGCCTGTATTTGGTCCAGCATGAGGTTATTCAGTCACCTCCAAATTTTACAGGAATATAGCACTTATGTTTCCTTCTCCAAGGACTACTAAGAATTCTCTGAGTTAAATAAATTTCTGCACAATTATACTCCTGAAGCTTTTGGGTGTATTAAGAATTTTTTTCCTTCTTTTTTTGTCTTCTCCAGTGTTTCTTTTCAGACACTGTTTTGCCTTGTGGTGACTCTAAATCATTGCAAAACAAATCAACACTGAACAACAACCAGGATATGTAAGTTTGGGGTTATAGATTCCAGTTCCATGAACTTTGATTTAATAAACTTAACCCTCTTTGTAGCAGAAAGCAGAAAACATGGGCGAGTTGGTGAACTTGAAACCTGGTTCTGATTCTGACCTACATTTAAAAGCTAAATTTGAGTCCGATAAAGTTTTAAAAACACTGGTAATGTGAAAAAGATGCTTCACCATTCCCTTTGTATTTCTAACCTTCTTTTCTATTAAAACTGTAAACAGTTTTATATTATTGCAATGAATTCTTCTCTAATTTACTCCAGTGTAAATCCAAAGGAATGTTTCTGAGGGCAGGAGAGCTGTACTGTTCTGCATTCGCACTGGGGTGAGCGATGGAGGGCTCTATCAGGCTGTTTCACCCTTCCTTTTCCTCCTTTTACTGTTTGCTTTTGATAATCCTGTGCAAAAAAGTTTCATTAAGTGATGCACTGGTTCCAGTGACAAATGGTTGTGCCCACTACTCACCATCCCTGTGGTTGTGAGGATTTAAGTGCCTATAATAGAACAATTCAGGCTGAAGAAATCCTTTCTGGTGGATTCTGTTTACTCCAAAAAAATATCTCAAAATATGACTATTTATTTTCATTTTTGCATTGGAAGAAAAACAAAACCTCAAGCATTTTATGAAAAGCTTTTTGTGGGGTGAAACATCTGTTTTTGCCTCACATGACAGGCCCTAATTTGAATCTCTTGCATAATTTTTGATAAAGCAGATGGACTGTCATTCTCTCTCCCTTCTCTCTCACACATACATATACAGAGTATCTGCTTGGGGTTTCTGAAACCTTCATGTCGAAATCTTTTTAGAATTTGAAGAAATTGTATAAAAAATATTTTGATCCATGTTAGAAATTAGCTTTAAGTTAACATGTCTGAAGGGTTGAAGAACACTGGGTTTTTGATTAAATGTCTCCAGGTAGCTTGTTTACTTGAATAAAGAAATTAATTTAAGTGGACAATTGACTGTTTCACTCCCAAAGTAAAAATGTTCTATAAAAATC
>JAOEGS010004367.1:0-16491 GCA_025447755.1 Corythornis vintsioides | reverse complement strand
ACACTGTAGGTATATGAATGGTATAGAAATTCTATATAAATTGCAAATCTGAGAATAAAATGAAATCATATTGTGTATCAAAGAAAGCAAATAGCATTTTTACTAAACATAGAAGGAATTTTAATGTAAAAATTATCTGGTGTCAATACCTGTTCTTGATATATTAGTCTGTTGAGTTTTTTCATTATAACAAAAGGCTTATGGAAAATAAGTTGTCCCAATTGCTTAACTTTGTCACCATGTCTTTTGGCAGATACTCATTTATTATTACATTTTCTAGCAGAGAACTATCATCCTATAGGTCTGATAATGTGAAATGTGTCTGTTAATATGGCAAGTTCTATTTGGAGACAGCATATGCAATACTAAATGCCAGAACACCAATACGACCCGTCTGCCCAATATGTAAAGTATAATAACACCATTAGGAAGTGATGATATGTTTACATACCCTTGTAACAGGATTAAAGTTTTCTTAATTGTCCCCTGCTTGAACCTAATGTAATGTTTTTGGTGTGTCCTATAGAATAATATTGAAAGAATGAACAAATCAGTGGCGGAACCTTCTGAGATTTGCCTAATTACAACTCAAATTGTTCCCATATTGGAAATTACATGCATATAATGCCTTTTGGGGCACAGAATAGAAGAAGCATATGAAGGTCAGCCAACAGTGCATTGCAATGAGTTCTGTCTTCATGAAGTTCTAAAATGTCTTTTTCATGCAATGAGACACATTAATTTACTAGAAACAGATTTCAGAATTGTTTTATCTGATTTTGGAAGGCTTATTTCTGCAATTTCCATAAACCTGCTGCAGAAAACACAAATTGCAGTTGCCCCAAATTCAGTTAAATCACAACAAATAGAAATCACTCAGTTAGGTCATGTGTAGGATTAGGATGCTGCTGCATTTCAGGTACCTGGTTCATTTTGAAAGGTTTTCAAGAGTTTTACAGACCTTCAGCTAGATCATTCAAAACAGACCAGTGAAATGCAGGAGTCTTGGACAGGTCAAGGAGTACCAGTTGCATCCCACTGTGTGTTTCTATGACTCTGTTGCATGTTTGTGATAGGTGAGCATATGACAGTTTTTCTTTGACTTGAGTCCAGCCTTTTTACATCACAGCTGCATGCTAACTAAGATGATGACTTCTTTTTAGTCCAGAAGTGCTGACCCCACTGAGCAGAACTGCATGTTTGACAGCAGAGAGATACCTGCAGAATGACTAAGACTTCAGGGAATACCTTAAAGATCAACAAGGCCTTCATGAGCTATTGATAATGGCTAGTGTGTCAGGAGTTTGAAATGACCCTTTTCTTGAATGACTTGATTGCCTCAAGTAAAAAAAAAAATAAAAATCTCTTGACAATATGCTTCAAAAAGTGTACTCTACAGTTTTAACAGTGCTATTATGTATCTATTTAATGTATTGAAAATCATACAAGTCATTCAAATATGTTAACCTTTATATATTTCTGTTAAGAAATATTCTAACACCAGAATGCTAATGAAGTTCCAGTTTCATCAATGCTCACTTACACTGCAAAGCCTTTGAGGACTTACATGATAGAAACAGACCACATAACACCCTGCAACCATAAAACTAAAACAGCATACACAAATGTTGGTTGCCTTTTATGCAAAGTAAAAAAGTGGATATGGTGAGTTTGCTCTTATTTAATTTCATTCAATTTTTCCCTGCCCAGCTCTCCAGAATGTCCAGGTCTCTCTGGATGGCAGCACAGACTGCTGCTGTGTCAGCCACTCCTCCCTGTCTGGAACATCCACTGTGGCAGTACAGTAAAAGTGCTGTTGTTTAGGATATTTTTCTTTCCTATCTGAGTTTTGACACCGGTTTGGTTCATTGGTAGTCTTTTTCCTATTCTAACCCATTCTAACTGTGAAAAAATGAAAAAAATGTCATCTGGCAATGTATCATGATCTTGATTTGCTCTGCATACAGGGTAAAAATGAGAGATGTGATATTTTATTGTGAACATTTAAATTTTAAATTTTTATTTTTCAGTTCACTGGAAATTTAAAGGCTAAGGGATACAAGTCAGACTCCTTTCATGGGTGAGAAGGGAAATTAATTTGTAATTTTTCAAGGTGAACAGAATATTTGATAAATTGTGACAGCCTTGTATCTGCATATCTTGTGACCTGGGTACTCTGGGCTCTCCTATTGCATCAATACCATATAGATGATGGGAGTAACATGACCTCGTTCTAGACAAAGAGGCTCAAACTTTAAGTCTATCACTACCAAAGATTTCTACCTCATGTCATTATACAGAGGCAGCAGTTTAAACTTAGTTTACATCAAAGTTTTGCAGTTCTACAGAACTTTGGAGCTTTACTGATATTTTGCAGGTTTTGACTTGACCTATTCTAGCTGTGAGTAGTGGGCAGGGAGTTTGTGCTCCTACCCACAGCACAAGTGTGGATAGCATTAGGGTTTGGACTGGGTCCCATAGCAGGCTAACTGCAGCCAGACTCCCCGGGATGTTTTGTGTTGAAGATGTAGTGCAGTGTATCTGGGCCCATCACATCAATGTAGTTGGAGCTCTCAGACATGGAGCACTGCCGTGGAGTCTCCAGTGTCATTCCTCTCCCTGTTCTTGTTCATGGTGGTTGCTCAGCCCCATTGCTTGTTATCAGCAAAAGCAAGACAAATTCTTGATGCTTCACTGGTGGTAGTAACTTTGGCTGAAAGGGTCTGAGTGCATTGTCCTCAGCGTAGGCATAACCATTTCCAACAGGGAAAATGTTCATAAGCAATGTTCTTTGTTTCTGAAGAGTTTTATGTATATTCTTACCCTTAATGAACTTTATAGCTGTGACTAAGGTTGGCAGTTTAGGGGGTGTTATCTCAGATAATCAGCTTTAGTAGCAAAACCAGGTCTCACAGCTCCCTTTGGCTTGGTTCAGTGCAAAGGAGCATTAATAATTTGTTAGTCTGAGCTAGTTGCTTAGATAGAGATTGCCAAGTTTATGTGCATGCTTCTGTGTAATTATAATTATGAAAATTGCTCTTCAGCTTGTGAAATAGTGGAGCAGTGCAGGCTTTTTTAATTAAGAAGCTGTCAAATATTTATGCAGTTCCAATGCTCAAATCTATGGCATTTAAAAAAATAAGTAAATGCAGGGATCCAAGGCTCTTGCTGTACAATTACACTATGATTAAAATAATATTCACGTGAATTACAGTAATTCCAGTTAAGAAACACTAAAGGGATTTTGAGATAAATTATTGTCACAAGTTACATTTAATTTGATGGTATTACTCATTTACAAAGGAACTCCTATGTTGTCCATCATCATAGTATTAGAGGATGAAATACTCAGAATAGCATAGGTAGAATTTATGGTTCACACATAGAATCATGTATGAAAGGCATATATTTTAGTCTAAACTAAAAGTTACAGAGGGCTGGTATGGGGCAACTCCAAAGTACAATAACCAGGCAGGCTTTTAGTTGATAGTTTTGAAGAAAAGATTCCAGTTTTCACCACATGACCTCTTGTCTGATCTTTCATGTCAGAATGGAGATAAAGTTGGTACAAAACATTGCCAATACCAGGATCATCAATCCCTTAAGAATATTTCAGTCAAGAACAAACTTGATCCAAAGAACAGGCAGTGGGGTTTAACAGCCTGTGCTTTTCAGCAGGTTGGAGAGAGAATCTTAATAGTTCTTTAAGGTCTCAAAGGCCATAAATGGAGGTGTATTAAAAGGAACTCATTTGGAAGTATAAAATATTTATGGGATAATTTCCATGTATGCTTCTCATTAATGAAATAAAGGACCACCTTCCTTTCTATCTGATTAAAACTATTTATAGATCTAGATGAAAAATATAGAAAAACTAGTAAATAAGAAAAAAAAAATGTGGTGAGCTGAAGTCCTGAAATCTGGGAGGCTACAGGGAAACCTGAAATGTGCAGTCTTGAATTCCTGTGAATCTACCAACTAATTAACAAAGGCCAGGACTGTGCACTAATGTAAGTTAGTTACATTCCATTGAATCCAGCCAAAGCAACACCTGTCTTTAATATACAGAAAGAATAATTGTCATGAGGGACTTGAGTCAAGGATACAATGATGGAAGCTCCACTTCATGCAGAGGGTAGTAAAGTTCCTAAAAATGATGGATGGTATATGATGGTTTTCTAATGCAAAACATACTGGGTTTGACAATGAGTAATTTTATGCTGGATCTTGTTCTGATGGATATAGATGAATTAAATGTTGTGCAGCAGCCTTTAGTGGCTATGAGTCTGATGTTCGTGATCTGATTGCAAGTAATATGCAACTTATACTTAATGTATTAAAAGAGAACAGTCTTAACAACTCGCACATCTGTGGAAGTTAAGGAGAAGTGATGAATAAATTTGCCTTGGAGGAAAACAGGGGATGGAAAAATCTGAATGAAAACAGGAAGTTCCTCAGCAAGAGTTTATTGTTTGGCTAGTAAGTCTTGATTCCACATTCAGAGGATGTAATTTACTAAAATAAATTCTGGTCCAGTGAAAGAACGAGGTTATAATTATCCCCAAATATATGTCTAAGAGAGAAAGTAGAAAACAATTTATAAAAAGTAGAAATTTAAAAATTGTTAAGAGAAATTAAATCTTGTTGTAAAGAGAAATTGAACCCATTATAGAATCTCTGTTGACAGGTTAGGGATAAAGGTATTAGAAGAGAATAAAGCTCCAGATAGAGGTAGGGTTAATTCTAGAGTGGCCAGAGAAGACTAACAGTGATGAAGTAAAAAAGATAGAAGGAATAAGGATTTCTCATCTCCATTTGGAAATATATACTGTGACATATTTTCTATGGGCAGGAAGAAATTTAATGAAATTCAACAAGGGCAAGTGTAGAGGCTTGCACCTGGGAAAGAACAACCCCAGGTATCAGTATAGGTTGGGGACTGACCTGTTGGAAAGTAGTGAAGGGGAAAAGGACGTGGGGGTCCTAGTTGATGGGAGGCTGCCCATGAGCCAGCAATGTGCTCTTGTGGACAAGAGGGCCAATGCTATTCTGGGGTGTATTAAAAGGGGTGTGGATAGTAGGTCAAGAGAGTTTCTCCTGCCTCTCTACCCTGCCTTGGTAAGGCTGCATCTGGAGTATTGCGTCCAGTTCTGGGCACCCCAGTTCAAGAGGGACATAGAATTGCTTGAGAGAGTCCAGCACAGAGCCACAAAAATGATGGAGTGGAGCATCTCTCTTATGAGAAAAGGTTGAGGGAACTGGGGCTCTTTAGCTTGGAGAAAAGGAGACTGAGAGGTGACCTCATCAATGTTTATAAAGTGTAAGTGCCAGGAAGATGGAGCCAGGCTCTTCTTGTTGATGCCCAATGACAGGATAAGGGGCAATGGGTGGTAGCTGAGTCATAAGAAGTTTCATGTAAACAAGAGGAGGAATTTTTTCAGTGAGGGTGCCAGAGCTCTGGAATGGGCTTCTCAGACGGGTTGTGGAGTTTCCCTCTCTGGAGATATTAAAAACCCACCTGGATGTGTTCCTGTGTGATCTGGTCTAGGTGATCCTGCTGTGGCAGGGGGGTTGGACTAGATCATCTTCTGAGGTCCCTTCCAGCCCATGACATTCTATGATTCTAGCTCATCAGTACCAAAGGAAAACAATAGAGATCTGCTATGGATAAACATTTTCATATCACCTATCTTGTCTATCTTGCACCTAAGAATCCTGAAAGAATTGTCTGAGAACATCTCTGTTTCACTTATGTTAATTTTTAATATGTCCTGAAATGTTGGGGGACCTGCAGGATAGAGAAAGAATTGCAATATTGTGCCTGTAATCAAATAGCAGAAGTGAACACAGCTGTAGGCTCTTTACCTGGCATCACCTTCCAATCAAATAATGGACAGTCTGCTATAGGATTCATTTGATGAGAAATTAATTTTCACATGAATGTAACCAAAACCTGAACAAATAGTTTGAAGAAATAAGCTGGGTTTTCTTTTTGAAATGACAAATCAAATTGATTCTGATAACAGCACAGACAGAGAATGTGTGTTACACAGTGGTTTATTCTGTACCAAGTGTTATTCTGACTAAAGATCAGCACTACATACCAACATGGTGAACCCACATGGTGAGTGTCTTGTGGTCTACCTGACAAAATCTTAAAATACTTGTCACTGGTTAAATAGAAATACTTTCAATAGAGCTCCAGAGTGGTTACTTCTGGTTCCAAAGCCATGTAAAATTTCTCTCAATACTGAGGAAATAAGTGTGGATCTCTTGCTGCCAACATTTGTGAAAGACACAAATACCATCAAAGTGGTTTCTTATGATGATTACTCAGGGTAATCCAGATCGTTTGGTCTAATAAAAAGTAATTTGTTTAACTGATCCAGGGAGAGGAGATATTTTTTCCTCTGTTCTGTTCTGCTTAGTTTCAGTCTATTGTTTCTGAAGAGAAAGAGAATGAATTGGATATTTTGAAAAAAAAATTTAAAAAAATCCCAAGCCATAAGGGTCGTGGATTAAAAGACTTTTGGTGACAGAATTGAAGTAAAATATCAATTTGTTTTAGTTAAAAAAAAAAAAAAGTTCAAGTGGAATGGGAACATTTAATAATAGATATTTTATTGGAAAAAGCTGCTTTGTAGAATCAAAGCTCTGTTAATTTTTCTTTCACTTGACTGACTCTTTTTATTTGGCAGAATCTTCAGAAAGGTATTTTGAAGTTGTTGATACAATTTATATTAATATTTTTTAAACCTTAAAAGCTTTTTTTTTTTTTACCTTTAAAATGGCTCATTGTTCTGAAATGTAAGCTAATTCTAGTAATAGGGAATGATAAAAACAGAAAATGGTATATTCTTCCATATGAGAATGCAAAATTCAAAAGAATTATGTAAATCTTAGTGTTCTCAGGATTTTACTCGTGAGCATCTTAGATGGGAAAGATAGCTGTTTTGAAAGAACATTTGTAGATCAGAAAAACACTGTTCTGTTATGTAAGAGAGAGTTGTCTTGATTAGAGACTATGAATAATTTCAAACAAGAATAGAGTAGTAGGAGAGAAAGATAAGAAGAGTTGTTTACGGGACATAAAAAATGATGTTTTGTACAACAGAGCCATAGTAATTTAACTTCTGTATTGAATCCAATAGTTTATATGACTGAAGTTTATATTCTGGAAAGATAACTTTTGAATCAGTATCTTCAAGAAGGAGTAATATATCACATTTAATAAGATGCACTTTTCTTCTACTTTGAAAACTTCTGCCTCTTGCACCCAACACTTGACTCTTCTTATGAAATTATTATGTTAAAGTAGTCCTTTAAAACCTGCTGGTTTTCTTCACCACATCCATTTTTATGAATCCTGGTTAAGTTGCCCCTTTAACTATCTGTGCAGCCTGAAGAGGCCATCAAAACTGAAATGAAGACATTATGGCTAACCTAAAGTCCCCACTCCAGGTTTTGCATAAAGAAAAATGTTATTTGAAACCTGGTACTTTGGATGCCTCCTGTTGCAGGTCTCAAAAATGCAAATTCATAGAAAATTAAGCCATGCGGGACTGCCAGGGGTCATCTCATTCTATGACTCCGGGCAGAATCAACTAAGCTGATGTCATTCCTGCCAGATGCTTACCTAACCTGCTCTTAAAATCCTCTGGAGATGCTATAGCTTCCCTAGAAAATCTATTCCAGTGCTTCATTATCCTTACCATTAGGGAATTTTCCATAATATCTGATGTGAATCTCCTTTGAGGGTGACAGAGCTCTGGAACAGGCTGCCCAGGGAGGTTGTGGAGTCTCCTTCTCTGGAGACACTCAAGACCCACCTGGATGTGTTCCTGGGTGACTTAGTCCAGGTGATCCTGCTCTGGCAGGGGGGTTGGACTGGATGATCTTCTAGGTCACTTCCAATCCCTAACATTCTGTGATTCTGTGATTCTTCACTTCAGTTAAAGTACATTGCTTTTCATTCTTGAAGACAAAGGGAACAGATTATTACTGACTTCTTTGCCTCAGACTTTCCAGTATCATAAACTGTTGATTTCTTCAAACTTCCCTGTACTAAACAATTATAGTTTGAATCATCCCTTGTAGGTGGTGATTCCTCGAGGTCTGCTCAGTACCTTTCTTTTACTAGTGCACTAGGTAAAGTCTTGCTAATGCTTAATTGCTTAAATTTTAAATGTATTCCTATTGATACATGACTTTTCAGAAGGTGTTCATTCTGATAGTGACCAATGTTCTTCAAAATTCAATTCAGAATGTTCATTAGTCTCTGTTGGAGTACATTTAAGTTCTCAGATCGAACGCATTACCAGTGTTACATACCCTTAGAGGTTTATGATGGCATAAAATATAGTTCAGACCTGTCAGTCCAGCTTTTCTTGGTTGTTAGTCTCATGTGATAGTAACCTTGTTTTTTGGAAACATATTTTTCACATTTGAAAATGTCTGTCACAGTTTGGAGCATCTCGCTAGATTACATCACAGTGGCATGCAACACACAGGAAATCTGAAAAATATGCTGCATTAAACTGCCCTTAAGGAAACTGTGGTATTCAAAATAGAATATGTTTTAAATCTTACTTGCTTGTTTGTACAACTGGCTTGTGCTACGTAAACCACATTAAAACTTGGAGGTTGCATGTAGTAACCAGGTATCCCAGTGTTTTGGGGTAAGTTCACTCACATTGTTATGCACTCTGTTCTGAGGTGAAGGGAGCAGGAGAAGTTGGTGTTTTAACCTGAGATAAGTTCCTTGCCAATTGCAGTTCTGCCTGATTGATAACGGAACTGGAATACAAAAGAATAAGACATTTATCATCTGAACTCAACTCAATTTAGAGAGACTTTATTGACACCAGAACTTCTCTAAGATATGCCAAGGAATGTTAATCACTGTGCTATCTATCAAGAGGAAAGGAATAGCTTAGTATAAAAAAAGTCCCTATTAGAGTGCAGATAAATATAAATTTAGATAAAACCAATGTACTTTGTTATATTCATCAGGGACTGTGAGCTTTCTGAAATTTTACTTATTGTTGCCAAGTGGCTGATTTGCTTGTTTTAAGTCATAATTTCATCACATATCCTTCTTTACAAAATATTAAGAAGACACTGTAAATCTCATTTCAGACTTCAGCAGTATATAGCTATGTCCAGTTTGTCACCCTCCATCCATTTAACCATTAAGGGGAAAGAAATAGGCACCTTTCCTCTGCATTACCTCTACTTACCCTTTTCTCTTCCTCCACTGCTTTCACCTGCACCCTCCCTTCATTTCCATAATGTGAATGTGATTACAAGATGCCTTTGGCAGCACTACAGCAGATCACATTTCTTTGAGGCAGACTCTCTTGCACAGTGACAAGCCTGAAGCTGTTCTGATCTGTTTCAGGGCCCTAAATTATTATAATGTGAACAGCAAAAGTAAAAATAACGTACAAATACAAATGGCCAAAAAAATAGAAAGGTTAATGTTTCATATTCTTTTCTTTTGAAACTAGCACATTGAGCAGGTTGGGTTAGTTTCAATTGTTTTATGTTTCTCATTCTTTAGGAGAGAAGTGGATTGTGGCCAGGTTTTCCTATCACAGCCCATCTGTGTTATGTGCTAGGGAGACAAAAGAAAAGATTAAAGATGTTACTGTGTAAAATGCTTTGTATTTTGGAGGTGGGGAGTGGAGGAATTGGGGAAGATAGAAAATTATTTCCAGTTGAAGATTCTACTTAAAAATTATTATCATCTTTTGTTGGTTTCAGTTGTCTGGGGAGTTCGAGATGAATGACGCCACAAATTGCTGATCAGATATGTCAGAATTAATTTCTGCTTTCCACATTTTTTTTTTTTATAAAGCTTGCTCTGGTTGAACTTTGGGCTTCTTTCCTTTGGAAATAAATTTAAAAATGACTTGACATGAAGGTGTAAATATGGAAAAACAGAGAATAAATGTTAGTGTAGTGCTAAATCTGTATGTACTAGAAAATAAAATTCCACTCATCAAAGGAAAAGTCTGACCAATGTGTCAATCTATCATTTCCCCAAATGCTCCAGAGTCTTTTAATGCAAATTAACTGCCTAAAGTTATATTAAAAAGATATTGTTCAGGTTGTAATGTCAAATACTCAAGTGTTTGGAAATTGCTTATCCATGCAATGTGAATTAAAATATCATGGGCATATGATACGGTCACTAATTACATGGACCAACATGTTTTGTTTCAGTGGGACCTTTGCCACTTTTAGGGGAGGGAAAGGATGTTACCTACTTGGGGAAGAATTATTCATTATCATTCAAACCATGAAGTCAGAATTATTCATTTCCTCATGGTATTTTCTGTCTTGTCCATGACTTTAAATTCTGGGGCTTCATATGTGCAAACTTCAGGAAGGTTAATCATCCTTATACCCTTTCAGGTACAGGGCAGCAATATCACAAAAGCTTTGAGGTGCTGAGGTAAAACATTATATGCCAAAATTCAGGTGACACATATGAGATAATCTGAGTCTGATTTATTGCAAAATTCAGCTTTGTATATTACAATATATGTTCAAAAAGCAAGTAATTGTCTTTCTTGAGATTTCTGATTCCTCAGCAGTTATGAAAAAAAAAATTCATTTCTGTTTCTTCAAGAGACCAAAATCACACACCTAATATAAAAGCTCTATTTTATGCTACATTTCAGATTTCTTAAATTAAAAAAAAAGGAAATAATTGCATTACTGAAATAGAGTTGCCAGTTATTCTTTCCACTATTTTCATTTTTTAGAATGGTTAAACATGTTAGCTGAAAATTAAAGGAAGTTTGTGATGAACAGCTATTATATAGAACAAGCAATTAAAACTATTAAACTGTGGTTGAGGGCCAGTGAACTTAAAATGGAAAATCTGGGGCAAGTGTCTTAATATGCAGTGTCACCAGCCACACAACTGTTCAGAGTATAACCTAAAGCTGACTGTGACAATGCATACAGCCCCTTTCCTCTGCATTTTTCTAAGTTTGCTTGGTTTTCATTGCTGTCTTAGTTTGGAAAAAATCTGTGACTCTACCATTGCTGTATATTCTAAAAATAATACATTGACCTGTTCATCCATGTAATTATAGCACTTTACTTAAATGGAAAAGTGTCAACCATGCCTAGCCCTTGAGAAAACTGAGCCACATATGAGTTAGAAAGAATTTGTGACTGGGGCAAGATGAGAATTTATATCAGATTGCCCAGCTGTCACCCTTTTACTTGCACAGCCTCCTCCTCCAGCAGCACCAAGTGTGCCAAGGTTTTGTGTTCGCATCTGTATTCCAAAATGCCTCCCTGGGAATATATATGGACAACTGTATGGCTTGTGGATTCATTTCTGCTGGTTGCTTTTGGGATATAAAGCAATATATTGTTTATCCTGACCCAAGACACCAGCTTTTATGGTCCTACGTTATTGAAGATGAAGAGGATGTTAAAGAGGACACTGTTTTCAATAAGCCTTGATGTAGGAGGTCCTGAAGCTGGTGATATGTGGTCTGTGATATAAGGGATACCAGTTATGAGGTTTTGAGAATTTAAAGAGATTTTCTTGACAGTTCCTGCTGGGTTAGCTGAAAAGTAACATATAAATTATTTCTTCTAAGTTTTGCCATCATTATCATAGCTAGGACTGGAAGGAAATTTTACAGGGCATGGAGAAACTGAAGGCTTGATTCAGCCTAAAAAAAAAAAAAAGTGAAGTGCAGAGAAGATGACTGAAGAGAAACTTAACTTTACCAAAACTATGTATTTAAGCATGTGTCCATAATCAACAAGATGATTAGAGGTACAGATGTCACTGGAACTACTCACAAGCTTAAAGCTAAACAAATGCTTAAACATTTGAGAGTGTAGGACATACTGCACAAAACCAGAAGTTATGGTAAAACAAAAAATTAGATCATCCAAATGACTTTAGGGTGTGAATGGCAGGCATTTCAGAATGTAAAACAAGATAAGGAAGGTATGAGCAATGATGGGCAAATATTTACAAAAATGTTTATTATTTAGTAGAAAGTGGATTTGTTTCTAAAGGTTTCATTTCTCTTCTACTTAAAAATGTTAAGACTAACAACTTTTAACTCAGAAGGTATTCCTAATAGGTTTTCTTTTTTATTCAGCTAATTTTAGTGAGAAAACTCCCCTCATAATTATCTTAATTACATTTCATATAATAATAAGGGGACAATTACTATTGCTGGCAACATTTCCAGTTAAAATATCTCAGATTTAATATCAGTTTTCTCTGAAACTCTAGCTGTTTCAAAAGTAAATATCCTTATTTCCAACCTCCTCCATCTTCATTTTCACTACTTCAATAGAATGCTTTTAATATGGCTTCAGTACAGTTGAAAAATCAATTTCCTGAGCTTTGGAAATGTTGTGATGGAAAACTAGTCTTTCCTTTTGGGTTTCAAAAGAACTTAACCATTGATTTTTAGTATATTTAAACATGATGGATTCAGCTTTAATGTCAGAAGCTTAGATACATCAGTCTTTCTCTATCAGTGACTGTTAAACCCAGTAGAGTGTATCTCAGCTATCATGTGAAACTCCTGAGAACTACAGCTCAGGACTTGCAGTTAAACAGTCTGTAAGCTGGAAGAATATACCCTTCTGATGTTAATACTGGAACTTTGCACTTTTCTTTGCCATCCATTTCCAGTTTGCTGCAGCTTCAGCACTTCCTTTAGTTGTCTCCAGTTCCTTTGTAGCAGCATTACTACTGTCCACATTTCCACTCCCAGAAGAGGTTGTCTTTTGTTTTCTACCATGAGCTGGAAGTGTGGGAAAGCCAGAATTGCTCTCTGATCTGCAATGAATCAGGGTTGGTGTGGGTCTTAGGAGGCATAGCCTTTCTGGCTGTATGTACAGAAGGTGGAGAAATGTGTCTGGTACTAAAGTTCAGCTGGTGTCATGTAACTTGTGTGCATACACTTAAACTTGCTGACCTTCTCCCAGAACAGAGTGGCTGCAGCTAGGCTTCCTGTTGTCAGCTATGCTAATCCCCAGCTCATGTTGGTGTGGTACCTGAGAGAATCTCATCTGGCACAGGCCAGATATCTGCCAGGGAGTGCTGCTGGTGGCTTGGCTTGTGTTGCGAAATAGGGGCATTCAGCATTATTCTTACAAGTCCTAAGGAGACAATGCTGCCTGCCCCTGCCATGCAACTTATGGAAAGACAGGACAAGTGGGACCTAACACACCTTTCTTCACACAGGCCCTACAATGACCTCTGCTCTCAGTCAGCCATGTTTAATCTTTTACATCATGGTGAAATGACTGTTGTCTAAAGAGGATGAGCATGCACAGCTCCATAGACTTTACCTGCACTGGTGAAAAATCAAGCCCTGCAGTACCTAACTTTTCTTGTGTGAATTTTAAGCCCATTTACCACCATGCCTGGCTGTGAAGAAATCCTAAAACTGAAGGTTCCTCTGAAGATGTCCTTTAAAGGCTTGTATCTCATACCAAGTTGATAATAATGCAACTCCACGAATAGTACTTTGTTCATGTTCCTTATTGAGTGTGGGCTGCTGGCTGGAGGGGAGCTCTTTTTGGTGCTGGGTAACCATTCTGCATAATGGCCTTTATGAATTCAGCTGGTATGTACTGTAATAACATTAATCATGATGAACTCATTTGGCACTAATAGGAATGTCATATGTACTTGTATAAGAATATTCACTGTAGTTCATCATTAATTAACTGGGCTATTATTTTAAAGTGTTACCAGACATGGTATGTAAAAATGGTTTACTTTGCACTCTCCTAGTGTTGAAATCATGTAGGCTTTTTTGCTATGGTTTATGTCAGAGAAAATCACAACAGAAAGAGCAAAGAATTCAAGACTAAGATAATACATTTCAGCTGTATAACCTTTGGAAATATAAAAATGTAGGACTTGCCATGTAGGCAAAGTGCTTGAATGTAGTGGCCTATCTCTTCTGGTATCCTGTTTCTCAACGTGCCCTGTGCCAGATAGTTCAGATGGATAAGAGAAAGAACACAAATGGGGAATTATATTCTGAAAAACAGAATTTTAGTATATCTTAAAATTAATCTTTTGCTGTAAATGTGAAGCTTACCTGGTCTTCTGTTAAGTGTTTCTCATTATTATTTGAACATGTAAATATCAGCTAATATACATATTTAAAGATTTCTAGAGAAAACACTTCTGATTTAGGTAGAGGGGAAATAAAGATATAAGGATGAAGGAAACTTCTGGCTCTTGATTTCACACCCCCCAATAGTCTTGCCAACCTTTTTTAAGTGGATCAGGATTCATCCTGAAATAAACTGGGTTTTTTGCTACCAGAAGACTGTTGCAAAAGTCTAATCCAGTTACAAACCTTTTTCTACTTGCCAAATGTAATGTATTTACTGCTAATTATTTCTTGTGCTAACCCTGACTTTCAGGTTAAATAGTACTTATTCCTCTCTGTGTTTACTCTTTTGATATATTTATGGAGCAGGCTACTCTCAGACTTTATTTGCTAGACTAAACAAATTAAGTCTTTTAATTTCCTCTCATAAGACAAGTTCTCCTTTTCCTCTTAATGTCCTAATGACTCCCTTTTCCTCTCTTCTACAGTCATAAGTCACCTGTCAAGAACTAAAACTATGTTTTTTGGGTCAGTGGAACTGTAGACAGTACAGTAAATGTCCTGATGCTGCTTTTGACAATGGTGTTTATATTTCCTTATCCTTGCATGAAATACTGCTCCTTCTATATCCTAGGTATTTAATATTGCCATTTAACAATTCATCCAGATCTTTTTCATCTTAATCATTTCCAGCCAATGGGCTTTCAACTTCAAGAAAGTGATTTTGTTACATGACTCTAATACCAATAGTCATAATGACAGTTTTGAGTTATTTCTAAGGACTAGAAACCATGATCAAGGTTCTACAAGGTTTTTATACAGTTAAAGAAGAGAAACTACAGATTCCCAGGCTGATTCAGAATCCTTGTTCAGACAGTTAACCTGAGCATCCCAAGAGTATCAATGTTGTCCATGTGTGACTTAAAATTATTATTGCTAACTTTCACCTTTTTTTTTTGCTATTCCTCAGAATATTCCTGTTAGGAAAATTTGCATGGCATTTGCATCTGAGACGCTGACACCTGCAACTCTAAGACAGCTTTCAGGTAGTTAATGAGTATTGGAAATAATATAGGTGTCAGGACTTATCCTTGAGCTTGCTCAGTGGAAGAATAAGAATGACAGCTCCCCGCAACTCCCAGTTATAATCTTCTTTTCATCTAAAGAAATAACAACCTAAAAACTATTGTAATCTTTTGTCTCTATGGTGTAATCTAAATAGGTTAGCTCACAAGATTTAACCATATATGATTGATTTGATAACCAAAGAGATTAATTTTATCTATAATAGCCTGCTTCAGATACATCCACATGCATTTTGTTCTATCACATACGCTTCATAATTAATCTTTGTTGTGATACAATTTTTAGAGAGCTGTATTGTAATATTGACTAAGAAATACAAAGGAATCAATTCACTTAGTGGTTTGATTGTTCTGCCTTTTTTTGTAGCTTTAACCAGCTTCAACCATGTTGCTGAGATCTCATTGATCTCTTTAATTTCCAGGAAAACATCGGCACAACCGCTTTGCATTAAGTACCAAAGCCCTGAAGAGATACGTGATGTTATGAAATGAAAATTCCGCCATACTGAACTGATGACTTATTCTAATAAAAGAACATTTTCTCATAGTAGGGTATTTTACCATTGTGGATTCTTTAGTTGGGAAGAGAACTGCAAGAATATATAGCCTGATAACAGTTACCAGAAACTCCTTCAGAAGAAAAGGATGTCCAAGGAGGGAGAGATGAAAGTTCTTTTTAATCTCAAATGCTCTGTCTTTTTTTTAGCATTTGCATTGAAATTTATCATTTTTTCTATTTTTCTTTTATTTACATCTATTTGAAGAGCCAGAAGCACAGGGTTTAAATTGCCTTTTATTTGAATTAATAAATTACAATGACATATATACATGTGGAAAATTCCTTTGGAACAGTCATTTTCTTCTATGTGTTTCCTGGAATAAAAAGAGAAACCAAGCTCATTTTTTCTTATTCCATGCTCACTACTTATTCAAAAGAATCAACAAACTTAAGCTAAATGTAAAGCTAAAATTGCTTCTTCAGAATTATGCTATAAGTAAAAGGATTGTTTATGCCTATAAAGCAGGTGTTTTTGCTATAAACAAACTCCAACAAATCATAGATCATAGAATCATAGATATTAGGGATTGGAAGGGACCTAGAAGATCATCTAGTCCAACCCCCCTGCCTGAGCCGGATCACCTAGACTAAGTCACCCAGGAACAGATCCAGGCGGGTCTTGAGTGTCTCCAGAGATGGAAACTCCACAACCCCCCTGGGCAGCCTGTTCCAGAGCTCCGTCACCCTCACTGAGAAAAAGTTCTTCCTTGTGTTGACC
>JAOEGS010004365.1:0-16275 GCA_025447755.1 Corythornis vintsioides | reverse complement strand
GAGCAGCCTGCTCTAGTTGAGGGTGTCCCTGCTCCCTGCAGGGGGGCTGCACTAGATGCCCTTTGGAGCTCCCTTCCGGCCTTAAGCATTCTATGATTCCATGATAAATTATGCTTTTAAGAAGCAACTTTCCAGCAGCAGAAACATTTTGATTTGATGGAGAAAGCAAGCTCTACAAGCTAGAGGCCTACAGCAGCTGCATGCCACTCCTGTGCAGAGAAGACAACACACCTCAATTGTATCTGCTTGCGTTTCTGAAGCTCTTGATTTCGAAGTTCTTCCAAACGCCTCAATTCTTCTTGACGTCTCATGAGATCTAATTGGATTAAAAATACAGTCAAGATAAAAGCTGCCAATCAACCAAGTGGCACAACAAAAAAATGGCTAGTACTGTCAGATGACAGTTTTAAAATTCAGCTTCTAAAGGAAATTTCTCCATGGATTTAACTAGTTTCTTCCCATAAAGACTGAAAACACAGTGGATCCACAGCTAACAGAAACATGGAAAGGTAAAGGACTGTCAAAGCTTCCAAAGCAAGATTAGGGAAACAGAAATCTCAAGTCTTCAAAGAAAAGAAGGAAAAAAAAAAAACCCTCTCAATGTCTTACATCACATCTTGATTTCACATGTAGGACAAGGTATCTGCTTTCTCACAATGCTGGGTAGTGCCAGAATCACAATAGCAATAAAAATTAATGCAATATATATGAACTTACACTCCCCACCAGCTATTGCAGAGCACTGCAGAGAACACATCAGAAGAAAAAAGCAACAGGAGCTTCAGATGCATGTGGGCCAGGCCTCCATAAAGACTTATCACATGTCTCTGCTTATGGAGATTTACAAGTTACTAATCTTTCAACACCACCAGAAAGGAACAGCTGTATCCTCTTAAGAAGCAGAGTGAAACTAATAGCTATTCCTTTTGCTCACATCACAGATTTCTGCGTGGAAATGTGTATTTCCTCAATTAATTAATTCTGCCTTTTATTAGAAAGCAGTTGTTTGATTTTCTATCTTCATAGGGTATTAGCCACATGACATTACAGACACCACAGTGAACACTCCACTGCACCACTTCTTACATGCCTTTTATGCTGTAGAAACATTCACATGTTTCTACACATTTCTCCACTAAACTAATTAAATCAATCTTGCATCAGCATATATTACTACAACTTTTTACCTTACTATCCAAAACCAATTGCTAAAAAAGTAAAATTTACATTTATTTTTAAGGTATAAAGTCCTACTTCTCCCAGTGCCCTCCTAATTTTTTTTTTCACAACTTAATTCCACTTATTGCCTTTTCTGAAATATTATTTTAAAGTTCAACACCTCCATTTAATATGAAGTACCATTTGAAAATGGCAAAACCTTGGCACAAAGCCTTATCAGCCAGGTGAAAATAACAGATCTACAGGTTCAGGCTGCACACAGAACCATTCATATTAAAAGATCTTCAATGATGGTAATTTCTGGACTGTCAGGTTGGACATAGGTCCTTTCTCTGAATAGAAAAGACCTGCACTAAAGTAGCTGTGAAAAAAAGAAAACCAAAAAAACACATTATTATTATTATTATTATTATCTGCACTTCTTGTGCTTAAAAAGGGCAAGGTCTTCATTTTATCCTTAACCTTCTTCACAGCAGAAGGCATAAGGGGGAGGAAGTTAATCCCACAAGCAGGAATACCAAGTCCAAAAACATTTTGTTGTTTTAGCTACTGATTTTTCAGGTTGTAATAATAGAAAATAAATGTTCACCTTCCACATAGCTGATAAAGAAAAAAAAGCTTCTGATTAAGTTACATCAAACTTCCCAGTATTTTCATCAGCTATTTACCACTATGAGACCATTGACAAAAGTCTGAAGTATACAACCAATACATATATCAGAAACATTTAAAAGTGAAAAATTACACATATCAAAAGAATTAAGTCTACCTTCAGTATTAATACCATACCACATAAAATAGAGTACTTATGCCAACATGATCAAGTCCTACTAGCTACAATAAAAGCAATTTCTATAAAACCTTCACCTGCAGGAGCACATGGACTCTAGTAAATCCACCCTTCACATCATCTTTTTCACACCTGACAATTAATATTAGCAGCAAAAGCATTCATGTTCTAACAGCTCTTTGAAGGATTCATTTCCATATAAAATTGGAGATCAATAGGTATTAAAGAATACTTTTCCTACAGTGTCCTTAAAGTATTCACAACACAGTCACACATCCATGCAAGATAAAAAATTTGTCTAATTGAAATGGGGAGCTATATACTCTGTATTGTATATGGAAAATAAACCAAGAAACAAATTAACAGTTGTCATTTCAGGTGCTGCAGTAACTACTTGGCATGTCAACACAGTTTATTATGTTCTGTATTTCAGTACAAGTTCTCAAATAAATTGTGTGGTCTTACATTAAAAGCAAGTATGCTTATTTAGAAAAAAATAGGCTAAGTAAACTTTTTCCTAACAGCTTTCACTTGCAGCAGGTTTAAGAACACTTTTAAAAGAAAAATATGCTCCTTTTAATCTCTTTCCAGTTATGACCACGTTTTAAAACAGATTTTGAAAGACTGGGTTTACATTCAGTATATCCAAGCATTTAAGTGCTTTAATTCCATCAACCTAATAAATACTGTAATTCATGTCATTCAAGTCAGCAGAAAAAAAACTAGTATCAACCAGTCTGACAGAACAGTCATACTACCAACAAAAATGTCCTTTCCTAAGAATAAGGACTAAGTAAAAACAAATAATTGCAGCAAACACCTGGTGTGTTACCTGGCTTCCATTTTTGAAATACATCCACTACTTAGAATCTCGAGAAGTTAAAATTCCTTTTAAATGACAGTGGTCTCTCATCCAGCCTATTAAACCAGTTATTGTACCACCTTGTGATCTAACACTCCTAGGGATAAGACTTTTTTAGGCAGACACAGATCTGCAATATATTTAAAACTTTATCCATCCAAGTCTTGCAATTTAGCAGCCATACAATTGAAACCAGTATCAAACAGCAGCTTAAAGGTTCTGAGTTGGAAAGCAGTGACCACATGTGCACAGCATCTGAGGAAAGATGTGTTTTGGGATGAAAGCTAACAAGCAGAAGTACCAGATACTTGCCCTCAGCCTGTCCTCTCTGTCAAGAAACACAAGCTCCACCCACCTCCATTCTCAAAGTTAAGACTTGAAAGTAATTGCTACAGCAATTACACACACAACCCCACAACATCAGCAAAGACAAAATGTCTAAAGTAATACAAAAGAGAGTTATATGATCTTCAATGTCAAGAACGACTGAAATTCATGGCAACTGAGAGTTATTTTGAGTTGCTGCATGCATATACTATGCAAGCATCATACTTTTCAGAGGGGTCTCAAAGGAAAAGCTGCTGGAACACTTTAAATCATACCAGAGCTGCACAGAACAGCCAAAAGAAGTATGAGCACGTGGCCAACAAATAGTAGTCCTATTTAGTACCATAAGCAACACCAAAAATGGAAAATTATTTCACTGATGGGTGTGAAACTATCATTCAGTTTCTTTACAGAAACTACTTACACAAGCCAAATTTCAAAGTGAAGAAAACAGATCTAAACAATCACCCCTTTCTCCATTTCTTAATCCATCTCTGCAAATCATCAAGGAATACATAAAAGGCAAAATATTACTTTTTCTCAGCATGTAACTAGTGTCTGGTGAAATGCAAGTATAACACAGAGCTCAATATGCTACACAAAGGAAAAACTGTGACAAAATGTAATACTAGTAGATGATCTGATTTTTACCTTGCCTCATCAGCATTAGCTGATGCTCATGTCTAGCTGCTTCCATTTCTGCCTCTAGTTTCTCTTTGGCTTCTCTAATGTTCCTGTCAACCTGTTCACGCTGTTGCTTTTCCATCTCATCAAGAGCCTTCCACCGTGAAGCATACTCAAACTCAAATGTTCCAGGCTGAGCAAAACGTGGAGGCTGTTCTCTTTCCCTAATAAAGATGTTGCAGTTAAAATGTACAGAAGGACACATTTAGATCAACAGCTGTAACAGCCAAAAAAAATGGAGATCTGACTAAAAGTCAGTTTGTTGGATTACTGCGTTTTAAGCAAGTCAAAGCTTAACCCAGCTGTTAAAACAAGTCTTGTGATCAGACACATTGTCCAAATGAAGTTACACAGATTGAACTGATCTTTAAGATAAAAATTCATAGCTAAATCAGTACAAAACACTAAGATGAAACACCAGAATAACTGTGTTCAGCCTTCTAAAGCAAGCAGTCATCTCAAACAATCAGTTAAATAATAAATCTTGCTAGACAGCTCATAATATTAGTCGTCATTTCTTAACAAAGTTGCCAACACTTTATTTCACATCAATTATTATTTATTTCACACCAATATTGTACTAACAGTGACACGTTTTTAGAAGTGTCATTCTACAGCCTTATCAGAATAAGCATTTTATCTTCAAGCAGCACAATTTCTGAACAGCAATCAAATTTCAAAATTAAAAATTAATATTATCAGGTTAGGTGATTTCTATTCCACCTCATGATCAACACTGTCTCATGTCAAGCTTTAAATAGTAGAGTTTACATTCTACTAACTTCATAGTGAAAGAGAACAATAAAATCTGTGGGGATACACATCTGTTGGATGAGACCACACCCCTAATCCTTAAAAGGCTATAGGTTGGCTGGCAACAAGCTCCAACTGATTTCAATGTAGCCCAAAAATAATCTTCAGTAAATACACAGAATGTTAAACCAACAAGTCAAGTATGAATTTTACTATGACTAGAAAATTATGTAAACCCTTGCACAAAGGACAACGTACAAAACACTTGTCTCCTGTTACACATATTTAATTAGTGTCTATTTTTCAAGCTAAGCACATGAATATTTCATAAAATAAAGCTAAACAAAACTTACTTGTGGTACTGTTGTGTTTTTTGCATGAGTTTCTCTGGGAGCCCATCTTCATCATCAAATTGCTCCATGGGTTCTACAACAACAGGTCGAGGTGTTCTGAAAGACAGTTTAATTTAATAACTGAATCATAAGAAGAAGCAGTTAAAAGTTATTATGATATTTTCAGGAAACATTTCAGAAAGCTAGCATATATTATCTATAATTCCTGTTATCTTGCAAATTCTTCTTAAATTGCAGAATTCCAATGAACCCCGATTTGAACAATTACTTGAAAAATAATTGTTGCCATACCCAAAATAACTATTTTCCTAGAAACTACAACCTGACCTGGTTCTACTTCCTACGTAGTATTTAAAGATAAAAAAAAAATCTCAAAATCATTTACAAGCAATTACAAAATTTTTAGGAAGGAACTACCTTTTTGTCCTCATCAGCAAGGCAAGGTGGGGGCCATGATTAGAGAAAGCACCAAACAAACCCAAACCAGAGCAACACAAGGTAATCATAATTCCACAGAATATTACAAGTTACTTTTGAAACTTTTAAGACTCTGACATTGAAAACAGATCATAATAATAATGATCTGTTAATGCTTAATAATTTGGCATTAATATTCTAGTGATAATTAGCCCATTCACTTGAAGATTTTCTTCTGATCAGGCTAAAAAAGTAAAATTTTAGATGCTGAAGCAAAATATCCAAACCATCATGGCAGCAGATTCATAATTGTCTTCACAACTCTATATTAGGAAACACATCAGTCACTAAGCAAGACAAAGATTAAGTGCTTTTCATTCACTCAGGCCACAGTCAGATGGTCATTTCAATCCAACTTATCTATCCAGCTGGTAAAATAAGAATATCATCCCTCACATCCTAGCCTCTTTTTCCCTAACATGTCTCATGCCAAGAACAGCATCCACGTAACACTGAACCACACTGGTTCCCTTGTTTTGGCTCACCATGATTCCATTCAAAATCAATGCCAAGAAAACCCAGGGCATAAGAAAAAAATTGCTGGCACCTACTGGTAACAGTAAAGATGCATTCAGTTTCAATCTACCACACAGCCATCAGGTCACTTAAGTGGCACACAAGATTATGGCAAGAAAAAGGAATGCCAGACCCCTTTCCCCACCTGTATCTCCTCCTGGCAACATTTTCTCCTGCTTTGTCCTCTGCTGGACCTGATCTTCCCAGCACCCACGTTAGCAAGCACCTTCACATGCTTAAGCAGTTAAAAGCAAACCCAACAAAAACAAGTGAATGCTTTTCTGTTGTTCTTGCAAGCAGAGGTGGCTTATGAAGGTAAAAATGAAAAAATATAACATTTAAGAAATTCTGAATATCTAGAATTTCACACCATTTTTTATGAAAGCATTTGAAAATGTTGCTAGTGAATGTGTTAAAGCAGTTAACAGCTGTCTTCAGAAAGTACAGAAATAACAGATGCAAGAGAGAAGTGATGTAATTTGCAAGCTTGTTTGCCCTTGAAAGTTTCCCAGAGATGATTGCCATAAACTAAGTCTCCATTAAAAATAAATAAATAAAGTGACTTTCTGGTTTTTCAAGCCATAAATATAAATTCTGATATATAAATAACTGCAGGACCACTTTCCTGAGTTTACAGAAGTATCTGCAATGTAGTGCACTGTTTTGATAAAAACCAGAAATGTTATTTTGTGACACTTACTGGGATCAGGAAGAGTGCAATCAGTGAAAAGAAAGTATCACTATAAAAAGAGAAGGAAAAGTAATGTTGCATATAGACAAGGAAAAGCAAAACATTGCTATCAGACACTGGTATGTCTGTAAAAAGATGTTTTTCCTCAACAACAAAAAAACCTATCAGGAGTATATGGGCTATTAATGTGTAACACCATTTCCCACCTCATGGCTTTCATCATGTGGAAAAGAAGTAAGATGAAATAGCCAGGAATGCTGTTTTCTTTCCCATCAGAAACATACACACAAATTCAAACAAAAGCCTCTGAACTTACGTTGTTAGCAGGAATGCCCCATCACTGCATCTTTCCAGAGCTTTCCGTGCTGGAGGTTTTGCTGCAAACTCTACGAAACCTTTTCCTGTAGCTCTGCCACGATCATCTACTACAACAACAGCTCTTTCCACTGGCCCAAACTGAGAGAATGCTTGTTCCAGCAGCTCGTTAGAAACCACAGGTGAAAGGTTCTTGACTGTTAGGGCAGCTCCATGTGTAGCAAATCGAATTCGAAGTGGTCTGCTCTTCAAAATAGTACCATCAAGTTCTGCCTTTGCTATTTCAGCCAGTGTCCTAGATTCCTTTTGCAAGATATAAAATATTTTACATATTTTATTTTCAAAGACAACATAGAAACACTTTTGTATTTCCCACCCCAGAAAGGTAACAGAATTTTTGTTTTCCTTAAGTTGAACACATTAGCACCTGGGTCATTCAGCTTCCCCCTCCTTGACCCAAACCCCAAAGATCCTGCCACACTGACTGGAATAAAAAGAAAAAAAACCAACACAAAAAACCCCAAAACCAAAAACCCACATTTGTCCTTTCTCATGATTTATTCTAAAAATGAAATACAAGCAGATTTAAAAAAAACTTTAGGTTTTTTTAGTTTATATATAAAAAAACTTTTTTTTTTAAAGTTCCATTATGATTAATACATTTGTGCTGCTCTGTAAAGTCTTTAAGTAGAGTTGAAAACGATCCTTTTTCATATTTGCTACTTAAATGTTTATATTCTGCAACCCTACTTGCATTTAGTACGAAACAGTCTTTTCAAATGTAACACCTTATGTGTTGTAGGTTCTGTTTAAAGTAACTGAAAATCTCACGTTTGTTCACCACTGTTGGAAGAGCTCTCAATGGACGTCCAATTCTAATTTCATCCACAAATGATGCAATCACCTTCTTTGGTCATGTATTTATTCTCACATTTGACTTTCTGCACCTACATCCATGAGGCAGTCAGCACCTATAACTGCTTCTCTCAGAGATTTTCATAGTTTGATAACTGCAATCCCTTATATTTAAAAAGGTTCTTCTTTAGATCACAGCCATTTTCTCCACAGTTCAACTGAGTAGGTCAAATGATAAAAAATAACATATCCCCTAAATATAACAAAAAAGGGATGTTCAGATAAAAGCTGTATCTAATCTGTGTTACAGACAAAACTGAGTAATGACATGTAAATATCTCACTTCCTCCAGAAAATTGCTATTTCAGGCTGGAAGACTGTCAGGGTAAAAGATGTACAGCAGCATGCTGCCAACACTTTAAGATAGCAACCAAAAAGCCGAAAAAAAAAAATCCTAACAATTAAAATATATGGAAAAAAATCATAACTAGAGACACCCAAAGCACTTGAAAGCTATTCGCAGAACTATATACATCAGTGCATTCTAGAAATGGCAGCCATGAATAATAAACCTGCCTGTTACTTCGATAGTTAAAACCAGTATCATAAGCTGTGCATACAATTACAGAATCACAGAATGTTAAGGGTTGGAAGGGACCTAGAAGATCATCTAGCCCAACCCCCCTGCCAAAGCAGGGGCACCTAGACCAAGTCACCCAGGAACAGATCCAGGGGGGTCTTGAGTGTCTCCAGAGCAGGAGACTCCACAACCTCCTTGGTCAGCCCGTTCCTTTTTTTTTTAAATTTAATTATTCCTTTATATAATTATTCCTTTCATGGATGCTCAACAAGCATATTGACCTAATAAAATATTAATATATATAAAATATGCCTAAAAAGCAAAATTTAAACAATCAAACCTCCCGCTTCCTGGCAATTTTTAGATTACACGTTGTGTTTTCAAGATGCGTGAACAGTACTAGCTCGAAACAATCCTGTCGTTAGAATGAAATCATTTTCCATAAGCAAAACCTGTGCTTATAATGAACGGCACAGATTGTAAATTATTACTGCACGCAGAAGGATTATTTTTCTTAATATAGTCATGATGCAGGGCAAATTCTCCCAGTGAAGTGTATCAAAGAACAGAAATTACACGAACAAAGCCGAAGGCACAACCACATCTTCCCTTCACTGAACGGCAGCTGCAGCAGCATCCTCGGCAGCAGCAGGCGGGCAGAGACCGCAGGGGCCCTGAGAGCAGCGAGGCGGAGACCTGAGCGCTTCGATACATGGAAGCCAAGAGGGGAGGGGGGAGAAGGACGTGAAGAGCGCTAGCAGCAAGGAGAGAGAATCAGGAATAGCTGCTCTGCTTTATTTTCTCCCCTCCCCGCCCGCCAGGGAAAGCCAAGGGACAAAATTCTCCCTGTTGCAAAGGCGACCCCCGAGGCCCGCGCGAATCCTCACCAGGCGAATGAAGCCGAAGCCGCGGTCCCGATTGATGAAGACCTCGCTCGGCTCCCCATAGCGCTCGAACAGGCGCTTGAAATCTTCCTCCGTGATATCCGTCGGCAGATTGCCCACGAACAGCCGGCAGCGCTGTGTGTAGCTCTTCTCGCCAGGTTTCAGAAAGCTTTTGATGTCGATGGTGAAACCAACCTCCTGCTCCTCATCGCCGCCTTCTTTGCTCGGCACCAGCGCCATGGCCGTCGCCGCCTCGCTCTCCGTTTCGAGGCCCCGCAATCCTTTCAGGTTCCCGCTGCCGCCGCCACCTCCCCCCCCCACCATGCTGAGCGGCGCGGCCGGGGAGCTGTTCTCGATCCGCACTTGCTTCAGATTCCTATTCGCCGCCATCGTTCAGCCCTCGCTCCTTTCTCGCTGCTTTAACTCGAAGGACGGAGAGCCCAGCTCGCCAAGCGGCGCCTCCGACCCTCGGCCGATTCAAAATGGCGCCGCCGCCCCCTTCGACGAGTTGTAACATCCCTGAGGGAAGCCCCGCCCGCCGCCTTCCCGCGCCGCCTTCCCGCCCTCCGCTCCTGCGCGGAGCTGGGCTCGGGGCGGGGCTTGCGCAGGCGCGGTGACCCGTGGGGGTCCTCAGGCGCCCTTGTTTCCCCTCACGTAGGTGAGGGGGAAGCGGTTTTCGCGGCTTCGCTCCCACCCAGCGGTTTCCCCGCTGCTCCCTGGGTGCCCGCTCTACTCACGTCGGTCCCGAGTGGCGGTCTCTGCGGTTGCCCGCACCGAGCAGGAGGGTGTCTCGCTGGGGGACGCCCTGAGGGGAAGGCGGGTGCCCGGGTGGGTTGGGAGAGGGGCTAAGGCGCTTTTTTAATCAGCCTAGGATAGAAACCTGAAGGCACCGCGAATGGCACCGAGGGAGGGAGAAGTTCGCAGGGAGGCTTCACCGAGCTGCATGTGAGGGACAAATCTGAGTTAAGTGAGGAGTCTGGCTGCTAACATCTGCTGGTGACAGGGTAATTTCTTACAGGGCAACAGGGGGTGACTTCTGAGAGGTGTGAAATCAATCGCACGTTTCACAAAATCCCAGAATGTCAGGGGTTGGAAGGGACCTAGAAGATCATCTACTCCAACCCCCCTGCCAGAGCAGGGGCACCTAGACCAAGTCACCCAGGAACAGATCCAGGTGGGTCTTGAGAGTCTCCAGAGCAGGAGACTCCACAACCTCCCTGGGCAGCCCCTGCCAGCCTCTGTCACCACTCAAATTTTTATGATTTACTCGTAGCAACTTGTACCATGAGGAGTTCTGGGAGGCTGTTCCAGTATCATAGAATCACAGAATGTTTAGGGCTGGAAGGGAGCTCCAAAGGGCATCTAGTGCAGCCCCCTGCAGGGAGCAGGGACACCCTCAACTAGACCAGTAAGTTTGGTATGATTACATTTGACACTTCAAATGCAGCTGAAACTCATGAGAACTACAGGAAGGTAATGTTAGAAGAGTGAGGAAATAACAGTTCTATAGTGACTTGCTTTCACTGTAATTAAGTTTTGGTGGTTTTTTGGGTTTTTTTGGAAGCCTGAATTTATTCATCTTGGCATTCAAAAGGCTGCGAGAGACAATGCTGATTTTGTTCAAACAATTTATTTTGGATGGGAATTTATTTTAAGACCTTAAAAAGACTTTTTATATTAGTAATACTATGTCTTTACACATACTGCCATACTCCCTTTTCTGAATCCTGTGTAGCCTTGGAGTGATATTGCAAGTGGTTGTGTATTTGAATTTATTCATGAAATTACAATATTTTGCATATGCATGACAGCAGTACAGCACTATTTCTCTAGGGACAAGAATATTTTCATGGCAGAAAATGGGAACAGAATTGTGAAAAATGGTATGTTTCATTTTGCCTGCTACAGAGAAAGGTTCTGTTTGGTATTTGCATCAGAGATTCAGGTGTATTTCCAAAAGATACCATCCAGCTCAAGCTTTTGATTTAGTGTATTGAAGCATGACTTAGCTACCAGGTAATCAGGATGCTGATGAAAATCATGGAGACATCAGACATCTAAAAGAAAGTCATGAGGGCATTTTATGCTGCAAGCTTGTAAATGCTAGATATCTTGATCTGCAAATAAAAATACCAAACTACTTGTATTTACCCCTGAACAACTTCAGTGATTGCTAGGGTAACAGCACATTGCTAGTGGTGACAGCTGTATTAGTGCTCAAGTCTGCTTCTGCCAGAGGCAGGTGTTTACTGCTCAAAACATTTCTGGATTTACAGGTTGATTTTTATGTTTTGGGGGGTATTTTACACCTCCTACAGACTGCAACAAGCCACAGTTAGGATCAGCACTTGTAGCCAGGCAGTGGTAGATCATGACAGAATATATCATCAAGGACTAGAACTGGGAGGTAAATTAAGGCATGGAGAGGGATGCTCCATTGGGGAAGGGGTGAGAGACAAAGTAAAGAACATTTTTTCCCTGAAGAAGCAGGGAATGCACCAGTGGTTGATGTTTTGAGGTTAGGATCCTATTCAGAAGTGCAAGGCCAGGGCTGCTGCTGCTCTTCATCTCCTGCTGGTAAAGATGGTGTTTGCCTGCAGGGTTACTCATAGCAATATTTGGGAAAATTAACTTTAGGGTAGGTTTCACTCTCCATTGCTAAGCTTTTCTTACAAAGTTAATTTAGCTGAGAATATTAAACCCATTAACTGTCATAGCTATGCCAGCAAGCTTGATGGAGAAGTGCTTCATACAATCTGAAGTGAATATTTTGTGATTATCTGAGGCTTGTGAATATTTTGTAATTATCTAAGGCTGACCTCATGCTAGGACTGGAGCATCTAATGGTGGCACCATCATGTCATTGCAGTGCCACCTGGTGACAAACACTGGAATTATCCCTAAAACTTCTATAAAATAAATCAAGGGAAAATAAAGATGGAAAACTACAATAAAATTACCTCTTTGGTCCCAGATGGACAGGATGACTTGGATTTTCTATTTTTAAACCTGGTGGGCAAGCCTTCTTTCTCAGTTCGCCTCAATAATTAGTATAATTTAACTAATACATTAATTGTTTTTACATGTAAATGCAATTCACATAAATTTCCAAAATAATCTGTAAAGCCTAATCTCATCTGGTTAGTAGACACTTAAAAAATGCCTTATTAATAGATTTTTTACTTGAATGAAAACCAGTATTTCAGAATTATCCAAGTCTGTGAAGTCAGTATTATTCTTTAGAACAACACTAGTCCCAAGGAAACAAGGACTGGAAATACATGAAAATACAGTTTCATGCACTTTGAATTTTTTTCAGCATTAGTCTTTTCCTTTTCTGTAGAAGGCTGTCATTTAGCTACCAAAGCAAGCAAGAAGTTAAAGCCTTGAGGAAGCATTCCCCAGATATAATCAGCCCTTACTATACCTCTAAACAATCATTCCTTGTGCTGTCAGCACACCAGGCAGTAGAGCTTCCTGACAGACAGTCCCTGGGATTAGGTGAGGAAGAAGCAGCATTTTGCTGTGGAACAGTTCAAATGGCTGGGAGAGACCCAGAAGGGGTGCAGGGAAACAGCTTCTGTTTGTGGGCACTTTTGGGGGACAGTGAACAGTTCTTTTCAGTGCTTCTTGAATTCTCTACTGATTGAAGCAGATTTCACTGCATTAGCAGGTACAAAATAGAGTTTTAATGAGCTCCCTGGGAACTGTTTCCCTTATTAAAGTGATGGACTCATAGCCTTCACATATGGTGCACAAGCAACTCAGCTGATCTGATAGTTCATTGTCACCAAAATGGGAGAGTAAACACTCCCTTCCTTCCTCCACTGCTTCTCTCCCTTCATTTCCTCTCACCCTTGGCCAGAAATTACTTTTCCTGTGCTGGCTTGCACACTCAGCATCAGATCCACGAGTCACTTAGCTCACTGACCAACAGAAAAATTGAGTTTTCACAGAAGAACTGATAAGTTTCAGTTTTGACCATCACTGAACTTCATCTTCTCTCATTATTTGGTTTAGAATGAGCAGTGGAAGCTGAAAGCTGGAAGGCTTGGGTACTGAGGAAGGACTGCAGGGGAAAAGCACACCTTGCTATCACCTGGAAACCAGAGCAGTGTCATTAGGTGAAGAAGCAACTGTGGAAAAGTTCCCTTTCAAGCATACCTAGGAGCATTTTGAATGTAAGCAAAATAAAGAAAATGTTTTTGCTTTTTTTTTCCCTTATTTTTTGGTATGAAAACTATTTTGAAACAATCCTTTATTTTATAATCATTCTTAATGTTATCTACAACAGTTGCTGATTTCCAAACTTGTGTAAAAGGTAAAGAATTCTAGTTCAGATGTAACCCCAGACTAAACTTCTTCAGTTCACCTCTTCCTGTTATTCTTGTATTTTTAAAATAGGAATTATCTTTGTACAGAAATTTATTATTTTTATTTTCTTTTCAAATTGCAGCATAATCATGTTTCCCTGTGAACTGACTTTTTTACAATGCCACTGGGACTGAAAATGTCCCAGGATTGAGGAGACATTTCTCTGTGGTCTTTATTTTTGCTTTCCAGGTCTAGGATTGGATTTTTTGTTTGGCAAGGCAATTTGTTTAAACTGAATTAGGAAATGATGAACTCAGTTTCCAGTAGTTTGAAAAGTGCTGACTGACTTGTCTAGGAAGTAGATGTAGGTAGCAGATGTTTTACTGTAACAAACAAACAATTAAATAAAAAAAAAAATAAATGCAAGATCTGTAATCTCAGGCTTGCTAAATTAAATTTGATAGCAGAAAATTAAGATTTCTTTCATGTTGTGTAATGTGGCATTAAGCTGTTTTCAACTTGCTGTAGTTGAAACTCAATATTTGTTAATTCAGGAGCATGCCAAAAATTATACTGCACTTAGTTCAGATTTAAAATATTTACTGTATTTTTATTATTTTCCTTGAAAAAATCTGAGAGTTTAAGTTTGTGAGTGATCTTTCTTGTGAAAAATCTTCCCAGCTTTCTGGTATACTGCTCACTGAAGTGGACTTGAGCTAAAATAGTAGGTGTGACTGGAGCAAATGAGACATGAGCACATATTTTTTGCTCCCAGATCTTCTCAGGATTAAGGTTAAATTATCTTGGCAAGGACCTAGTTTGGCTACCAGACAGACAGATGAGAAAAGTTACACACTGAATCATGACAGTCAAATTAACCATAAACTTTTAGCCTAATGAAAATATTAAACACAGACCCCTTTTTTTCCCCCAAAGTTATAGTACATGGAATCCCAGAATGTCAGGGGTTGAAAGGGAGCTAGAAGATCATCTAGTCCAACCCCCCTGCCAGAGCAGGGGCACCTAGACCAAGTCACCCAGGAACAAATCCAGGTGGGTCTGGAGTGTCTCCAGAGCAGGAGACTCCACAACCTCCCTGGGCAGCCCCTTCCAGAGCTCCAGTATAGTCCATTTTACCTCTTTCCAGACTAGAAAAAAAAAGAAAAAAAAAAGAAAAAAAAAAAAGGGAAACCCACAGGCTCTGCAGCTAATCTCTCAAACAAGCTTTAATCCCAAAATAAATGAAAGGGCAGTTTAGGTCATTCAACAAACAGGTCACAGCTTAGAAAACCTCTTGCACTTAAAAACAACCCTCCTGTAGCCAGCCAGCTCCTACTGCTGTTGGGATCCCACTGAAGCCTAATAGCAGGGAACTTGTTGCCCTCAGCACTCCCCTGCACCAGTGAACTGATGAGTTACAGGGCAGAATAAGCTGCTCCCACCAAACCCTCATGGTGCTGCTTGCACTGTATTGGCAGTTACTGCAAGTCACTGGTTAAATCTGCAGCTTAGCAAAGATTGCTTCTTTTGTTGCCCAGAAATCCACTAGGAATTGTACTGTGTGTATATCAATTGAAGACATAACATCCCATCTTGCCACCTTTAGATGACTACATATATCAGCTCCTTTATTATTTTTTTCCCCTTTTTTTCTTTTTCTGGTATGTTTTTTTCCTAGGACTGGAAAGGGAGCTAAAGTTGGGTTTCTGTTTGAATGTCAACCCAAGCAAAAAAAAATGGGAACACATCACCCTGTGATGCAGGGCCAGGTTTATTGAAGTTGGTATTTTCAAAAGCAGGTGGCAAAAGCAAGAGGCCAAAATCAGACCAAGTCACCCAGGAACAGATCCAGGTGGGTCTTAAGTGTCTCCAGAGCAGGAGACTCCACAACCTCCCTGGGCAGCCCTTTCCAGGCTCTGGCACCCTCACTGGGAAAAAGCTTTTCCTTGTGTTTCCCCTCAACCTCTTGTCCTCCCCTCCACCCCAGAAAGCACTGACTGCTCCCATAAAAGACATACAATAAGAGATTCCCATAAAAGCTCCCAAAAGGATTTAACAGTGTAAAGAAATGTGCTGCAAGTAGCACAAATACTGGGAGGTGTTAAGAGTGAGCAGCAGGTGAGCTCAGAGCAGGAGTTGGACTCCACAGCCAGCACTAGATGTAGCTGCACATCCCTTGAGAGGCCAGTGGGGTTTTCAAGGCATGAGTGACTTCTAGAAAACACACATTTTGTTATATATAAGGTGATGCTCCCCTTTATTCTACATCCATATAGCCTTGCATAGCATTGCACCCTTCTTGTTCTACTCCCATCTTTTTTAGTACCAGGTGCTACCATGAGTTGACTTTTCAAATCCTTATTTAGAAATGATGGTCTAGTTTTTGTTGGGTTTTTTGTTTTGTTTTGTTGTTTTTAATCATTGCTTTTCTTTTTCCCTCCCCCCTGCAACTGGAGGCTTAGCAGTCAGCTGAGTCTCCTGTGAGGCACCTCATGAATAATTGAGCCCTTCCACAAAGCCAGTGCCTCCCACTCTTCCCAGTGGGGCTGAGACAAAATTTAGGAGAGCAAGCCAATACACACTGCAGAAAACTTAATTTTTAGGATAAGTTATTGATTTCATAGAATGTTAGGGGTTGGAAGGGAGCTAGAAGATCATCTAGTCCAACCCCCCTGCCAGAGCAGGGGCACCTAGA
>JAOEGS010004364.1:0-29744 GCA_025447755.1 Corythornis vintsioides | reverse complement strand
CTCAGCCAATTTAACTCCATCTTTTTAACTTAATTTTTTTTTTAATTTACATTTTAATTTAATTAGGTAGATATATATATATACTGAAATAGTTTTAGAAGAGATTTCAGGTGGATAGCAGATTTTATTGTAATCTTGAAGCCTATAAAAACATCAAAAAAGACACTGTATAAAAGGATAGAATGAAAGAAAATGTGCTTCAAAGGTAGCTTAACTTTATTCAAGTGTAATTAGTCCTCCTATTTTGCATTTGGAATTAATAAATGTGACACCCCAAAGACTGTTCTGACATAGGATTCAGTATGTGAAGAGAAAGTCCTTCTCTTCATTGTCTTAGTTCTTTCAGCCAACATCACCATTACAAAAATGAAAACCTTTAGAATGACATTTTGATTTTGATATTGTAAGTAGGCTGATACTTTCTCCCAAGGGTTACATAACACGGTCAGCAATTGCATTTCATTCCACCAAACTTTATGCCTGATGACAGAACTGTATAAGGAAGGTGTTACCTAGGTTTAGAAGAATAAAAGGAAAGCCTTTTTTGTTTGGATGGTTTTTGGTTTCCTTTTTGAACATTCATGGATGCTCTGAAATGAAGTCAGCCTTGTCCTGGCAAGCCATGAAGTTGGGTCATCTGTAACTCTGTGAAATATTTTTGTCTTACACAAGAAGATAGACCTGTCTGGTAAAACCCTACCAACTGGGGCTTGCCAAGTTGAATAAGGCCAATATACAAGGCCCATAAGTTTATTTTATTATTTGCCTGACATAGGCCTTCTGCCTTAATAAAGGTTCATGAATTCTTTTCACTTCAGCTACATGGAGGAAGATGGGCAGAAAACATATGAGATGCGCTTCTAGCAAAAACTCCAATACAGTAGCTTCTCATTTGTACCAATGTGCCAGTTTTTAACATAAAAATATGACTATCAAGACTGCCATTATAAGAAAGGCAGAAAACCAACTTATTAGGCTTTCCATCTTGCATATTGTTCTGAAAGTGATCATGAGAGCCTCATTACAGAATGTGCTGTCAGTAACACAGGTTCCCATCACTAGAGAAGATTGTGCCCATGTTCACTCAAAGAAGAGATTTTCCAGACTAAGCTGGCAAAAATATATTTTCCACACTATAGCAACATTGTATGGTAGTTCCAAGTATGTCTTGCATTTCAAGTGACAACCTTATTTTTCAAGCTTGTGGGACATATGGGACATTGTGGGTATATGACAAAATTTCCAGTTTGTTCTTAGCAAGGTTAAGTGAAATTAGACCAACTTGTCTAAATTATTACTGTTCTAAGATGACAAAATGGAACATGCACAAAGGAGCTCAGTAGTTCATCTGCTTTCTATTAAATAAACCATGAGCTCAAGGATGAGGAGCTCCTTGGCTATGCTTCAGAATGTAGGGACCTTAATTGTCTCCTCCTTGATACCCCTTTAAAAGTTGTCATGGCTTTTATTGCAGCAAGATGTGTTGTTGCCTTTTTCCAGTGAATTGCAAAGTGCAAAGTTACAGGGTGTATCTACCAACAGCTGGATTTTTCTGTTCTGCCAAGAAGCTGCGCATCTGTGTATACAGAATCTTCAGCTGTTGTCAGGCACTTTGCTATTTTCTGGGGCTTCAAATATCTTGTATATTTTGCTTTGTGACATTTGAATTGGGAGTAGTCCTCTGAGCCCTCAAACCATTAAAATAAACATCCTTTCAGGTAAGAAGGGAGCACTGCTCACAGTACTACAGCATGCTCCAAGATTCTACTGTAGCAGATGAAAATCTTGAAATTCATCAGATGTCTTACTTCTTGGAAAAACCCATATGCTTTAATTCCTGTGATACTCTTGATGCACAGAGATGGGAATGTGCTGAAGCACACTACACTTGAGGAATCAGAAGAAACTTTCATCATCTGATAATTAACTTAGATTAATGCATGTTTTATTTTGGAAACTGATCATATTATTAATTCTATCTCACCTGCTATTTTTAGGTTTAAAATAAACTTACTTCACGTTTAGATGCCCCCGTAATTGACCATTCTGAATGTAACAAGTCAACTGGCCATGCTGTAAAGCTTTTTGGGGGTTAGGCTCATCTCTTCATTGTGTGTAATAGAAATAGGAATAGAAATGCACAGAACAGGACGTAATGACTGAAGAAGATGCTTTTGAGAATCTCTTCAGGAAGGAATATTCTGAGTTCTATAAAGTAGATAAATTTATTAGTTAAACAGCTGACAGAAAAAGAAAACAAGTTACTGTTTACAGATTGGCATGCAGTTTTTTCTTTAGATGGTGGCTGAAGTAATTAAAAACATGCTTTGTTCCTGTGCAAATAAGTTACTTCAATATTAATTTATATTCGGTCTGAGATGATTCTTTACACAATGTCAGTTTTGGCATGTATACTTTCCAACTTCATTTTTTTTTTTTTCTACCTGAATCTGAGTTCAGAGGGCATCTCCTCCTACAGACTACCAATCAAACGAAGTGCATCCATGGAAGCACATGAACGAGCAAATGCAGCTCTGAACAGTGGTACTGTGAGCAAGAGGGTAGGTGTTCAGTAATAGCAGTGCCTGGCACTTCCCACTGCTCATGGGAGGGAGCTGGTTTTCCATCCCTGTATGCATCTAGAAGATGAATCTATCAGCTTCCAAACAATCCTTATGATATTTTTCATTTCAGCGTAATCTTTGTTAATCTTGAGGATCAGAATTCCTTAAATAGATATGCAGTCTCCAAGTTTTGAAGTAATGCTGGACATCATGTCATGCTTAGTCCAGCCTGCTTGCATTTCTAGGTTAACAAAGGACTGCTACTACATAGTGCTTCCCTGTCTGTCTTCAGAGAGCCCATACACTGCAGCAGGCAGGAAGGGTGTGTTAACAGCCACAGAGGTCTAGAGAGATGGAGATGTGAAGGGACTAGACTTCATGGCAGCACTAGCCCCAAGTTAGAAAATTGAAATCTTAGACGACTCTTGTAATCTAGCAGCCAGAGGCAGATAACAAGTATCCATTTGGATAGTTTTAACTGTTCTGGGAAATTAAGGTTATACAGTTACTGTGCTGTGAAATGGCTGTCAGATCTAACTACTGCAGATATAACCTCTTACTATGACCTAGAAAAACCTGAAAGCTGTTGCCCAGATTTCTGCAAAGTAATTAAGCCACAATAAATATTTCTAAATTTCATTTTGACTTTATGCTAAAGATATTTCCAATATTTTTGCTGGTTTCTGATTCTAGAAGTCTGAAATAGACAATATTCTAATGTTTAGAATTTAAATCTTATGGTCTGGTCAGAAGATAAATCCTAAATGTTTAAATCTAGTTAAATACACTGTAAACCATTATTTTACAGGATGCATAAATGTACATGGATTCTTATCTGGAAGTCATAGTACTAGAATGATCAGAACTGCATCCCACGTTCACAGAACACAATTTAAAATACAAGGCAAGGATCAGGCTAGACCATGAACTGTGATCAGTTGGCATTGGAGGGTGTAGTTGCCATGGTGGTCTATTCCAAGTATCTAGTTTTCTGACTGGGGCATTGTATAAGGCTGAAAGAATTGCTAAACTTAAGTTTTTTCTCTGGTACCAGAAGGGATGATATAGAGTGAGGAAGATAAGTGAATGTATGGAAAATAAAATTAACCTAAGTGACAGTGATTGAAAGCTAATTATTTTCATACTTAATGTAATCAGTTTTATAAACTCTAAAACGAGTATGTTTAAATGTATTTATATCTTTAGGGGACTGTTTTAAGAGAATTACAACTACTAGAGTAGTTGTGTCTTTTATACATCAGCATTGTCTAGTATTTATATTAAAAGGACATGGCAAATACTATTCACTCAATACTCAGTGCAAAATTATGGTAAATTATTATTGTATTAATAGCAAACAGACTGTGAAAAGCTATATTGAAGGTTGCCATAAATAAAATATGGTTTCATCATGTAGGCACTTAGTTTCTGTCAAGAGTGTTAGGCAGAGAAAGTCTTGCAGTCCCTGTTCAAACTCCAGTGGCCTCTAATTGCTGCAGATTTTCTGAAAATAGGTAGCCTGTAAACATGTAACTGCCAAATTACAAAGGTCAAAGCCAACATCTTCACATTCCGTAAGAGAACTGAGTTGTACAGATTACTGGGCAATGCGTGCTCAATAGAAAGTCCTCTGCGCCAGGCAGCTGCAGTCAACTCTTCAGATGGCTTTGCTTACTGTTCAGAGTGCTCTGTTAGTTTTGCTTCTGAGGTAGCAAAACCATGGACTGCTGGGGTCAAATCTTTGGTCAAATTTAACAACATAAACTAAAGACAGCTTTCTTGCCAGCTGCATTCAGAACAGCACTGAATACCACACTCAGTTCTACTGGGCAGTTTGAAGTCCTAAAGTTCTGAATCACTTTGAGTTATTTTCTTCCTTCTTTTGAACTGCCTTATTTAAATATAAATAACAGCAGATATTTGACTCATAATAAAACAAAATCGATGCCATTCCTTTTCCTTACACTTACTTTTTTTAGGTGACCATTTTTTTCATAGTTCCATATGTGATTGTAGAAGTCTCTTCATTTGTTTACCTGGCCGTGGTTTTGATCCATTCTTCTAATATTTATTCATTGTATATAGTAACCAGAAATTGATGTCTCCAATTTAAGATGATAATCACTGATACCAGCGGATACCACTGCTAAATAGCTTTGATACATTGTTGGATAAGAACCCCTTACCAGCCCATATGCTCACTGCTCAAAATAATTAATTAAACAAATTGTCATTATGCATATGCCATAGTCATATGCAGCAGACACTTGTCTCAATTCTGAGATGAGTAATTTATGAGGGTTTCATCTATTTGGGGAATTCAATTCTCAAAAACAAGAGAACAGCCTTAACAACTATTTGTAATCTGTATGTTGTATTTTCACTTCTTAGTGTTGTCATCTTTATTTAAAAAATCTCTTTATAAACTAATCTGTTATTTTTCTTTCTTGTGCCTTTATCCTTTCCAAGGTTATGCCTTTCTGCTGTTCCAGGAAGAAAGCTCTGTACAAGCTCTGATAGATGCCTGTCTGGAAGAAGATGGAAAACTTTACTTGTGTGTGTCAAGTCCCACAATCAAGGATAAACCAGTAAGTAGCTTATGCCATGACACCTAGCCTGGTTGCTAACCCATTTGTTGTTGCTCTTTTTAATAAATAAATAAATAAAGTTAATTGACTTGTCCATTTCCTGTTTCTATCCTTGCTATTACAGTGAATTCACTTTCTGTCCCAAAATTAACATGGTTTTACCACTTGATTCTTTATGATAAATGTCATGTTCAGTTAACGCCTGGTAATGCCAGTTGGTATGCCTGGTATCTCACAGGAGTATGCATCCTTTTACAATGTAAAACAATTGGTTTGCAATTTTTCTCTCTCTCTGTTTCAAAAGAAAAGAAAGCCTTATGCAATGGAATGAAGACAGTTAGATAACATCTTTCCACACATAAAATCCAGACAAATATCCCCTGGATTGCATTAGGTTTCTTAATTATTTTTTTCTGCATGCAATAGCTAATCAATTTGTAATTTACATCTCATTTACCTTATATAAGATGCAGGGGGAATAAAAAAGTAATGCAGACAGGTTTTGCAGAATATAAGACATAGTACTTTGATCTTACTGTTCACATCTCTAATATTCTTTGATGGTAGTCTTTTTTTTTTGGCCATTGATGCATATAGATTAGAAGAAAACAAGATAAAAATATTATTAGGTAAAAACAGCGATGCCTTTCAAAAACACCATTAAAAAGCTTGCACAGGTAAATGAAGCCAGCATTACAGCACAGCGAGTGTGCTTATGTGATTTCTGAACAGCTTCCAGTAACTTCTGAGAGGTGGTTTTTTTAGTAATATAATGATTTCTTATCAACTGTGTTGCTTGCTGCTTAAGAGAAGTGAGCATTCACACATGACTACAACTCCCTTTTGTATCCAAGCACAGAAATTAATTTTGCCCATTTCTTTCAGTGCTTTAAAATTGGTGAACCATTGTATGTGATTTTAGAAAAGCCAGAATCCTGAAGTCCAACTGTAATTGCACATACACGGTAAAATGTTGTCCAAGTCCTTTCACAGACTTCTTACTGTAATGGTGATTAGGGGCAGGGACTTAATGAGGTAGTAGTTTGCTATGATTAAATTTAACTCAAGCCTGGCCTCTAGAGGTGGTAAATGAATTGTCCACCTTCTTTCAGACAGTTAATTGTTCTGGTGTATATCACTGATTTTACTGATTAAATTATATATTTAATTTGAGAAAGATTTGGCAGTTGTTTCTTAGCTTTGTTTTCAAGTTCCTCTACTAAATCCTTAATGTAGGTGCAAATTCGACCTTGGAACCTAAGTGACAGTGACTTTGTGATGGATGGGTCTCAGCCTTTGGATCCAAGAAAAACTATCTTTGTTGGAGGAGTTCCACGGCCTCTGCGAGCTGGTGAGTAGAAGGAAAATGTAGGGCATGTAGTAGGGGGTTCCAGATTAAGCAGAAAAGGTGAGAAGACAGGTAAGTGTATATGAAAGAGTAGAAAATATACCCTTTTTCCAAAGATTGTAGGTTACTTTCCAACTTAGTGTCTCGTGTCACAAAATACAAGCTGTGAACATTTTAAAATCTGTTACTGATTACAATTTTCAGAAGAAACCATTTTTCCCCAAGTTTGCATAATATTTTAGAATTGAGTTGATCTTTCATAATGTCTACCATCTTAATCCTAACCTTTATTTGCTTGCTGGGGTGCAGACAAGTTCCCCTTTCATTTGATTAGGAAGACAAACTTCTCCTAGCCTCTTTGCAAATACCTAATCCTTGTATTTTTTGTGAGCCAATGACAAGGTCACAAAACAAGTTGAAACCTCCTAGTTAGGTCTTTTGGCAGCCCTTGCTTCCTTTTGTTAGTCTTTTTCCATCCTCACTCCAAGTCAGCTGCATGGTTTCTCTTCATCTTCTCAAACCTAATCCTATGTCTCCTGGGTTGTAGTAGACCAGGCTCAGTCATTGTCTGGAAGAAAGACTTCTGGATCAGGTTTCCTGGTAGCTGCCACTATCCTTTGGCACCCACTTTCCAGATCATTATAACTTCATCTCCTTTATCTTTCTCCTAATCCTAATTCTTTTGGGAAGCTGTACACAAGGTCTCCCAGCCACTGCTGACAGTAAGATTTCTCTCAGACCAGATTTCTTGGCAAATGTCACTTGCCCCACCATCATAAAATAAGGCATAATTGTAAGACTAAATATGTAAATAGTAACAATTAGGCATTACCTCATTTCAAATTATAGCCTTTATACAACTGTATGCCTTTTGGCCGATCATAGATTACATTTGATGCCTTGAAATAATTAACTTCTCCAAGGCAGATAAATAGTTTCCATTTTTTTTCTTGTTTGCAATATTAAAAGATCTGATACAGAAGTTTTCTCTAAGATGTCTGAACACTGCATGGCTCCCTTGCCTGCAATCATATATATTCTTTGTTGGCAAGAGGAACTTACTGGAATTACTATTGTAAATGCTTAGTGGGCCAGGTGCTTATTCTGTACTGCCATTTTCTAAGATCTACCCAAATGCTGATTGCAGATAACTGTGAAGCAGAACCACCTCCTATTCCATACACAATGCTGACAGTTTTCCCTTACTGTTTGGAGCAAGGGTGTTACTTGATTTGACAGAACAAGTTGGTCATTTGCTTGTTGCAGATGAAGAAATTAGCTTATGGTCTTCCCTTAATTTGACATGTGCATTTATACACACACACCTGCTCAATTTAAAAATTATCTCTATTCAATATAAAATTAACTAGCAAGAATTCTGTGAGAACAAGGATTTAAATATTCTGTATATCTTTTAAATTTTATCTTAGATAGCTAAATTTTAACTTGTTACTGAAGTGTTTTCATCCATTAGCATTAAAAAAAGGGCTGATTTAGCAGGGCAATAGAGGTCCCAGTATCTTGCTTTATGTGGGTCTGTGCTTGTCCCTCTGACAGATTTGTTTGCCTATCAATTTACGGAGAACTTGGCTCAGTGACCATACGGTTCTCTGCTTCCTTCAGTTCTTCCCCTGAATTTTCCTCCTGTATGTTTCCTCAGTCATGCACTCCATCTGTCTTCTGGATGATATTTGTAACTACTTTAGTGAATAATAAAGTTAATGATGTACAAAATTTCTAAGCTGCACCCAAAACGTAGGCTTGCTTCAGATATAATAACTGATAACATTTCACAAAATTTTGTTTCAAATGTACAGCACTTCCTGAATGTCTTTTCAACCTTAGTACTTAGGGAAAAGCACCAGGTTCTAAATACAGGAATATCTTTTAAGTGTTATAGTATGTGAATTAGCATTAACCAGCCTGGAAAGAGCTTGGGGAGCACCTGCCTACCTAATCCAAAATACCACAATTTAATTTACAATATGATAAATTCTAAAACACTTAACCTGATACCCACTTCAACGGTGTAGCTCTGCATTATTTTATTTTCACTTTTCAGTCATACCAAGTTTATTTCAACAGCTTCTTTATAATTTACTATAATCCATATATGGTTGATTCAGTCTGTTAAAACCAATGTTTGGCCTTCCTATTTTAGACTTTAGAAGACAAGTACAGTAAGGCAAACATACTTATTTTTAATTGCAACAAACCTGAAACAACACTATTTTTTTCTGTTAACCCTCTAATATTTAACACTTGATTTCTTGCAGTTGAACTGGCAATGATTATGGACCGTTTATATGGAGGTGTCTGCTATGCTGGCATTGATACAGACCCAGAGTTGAAGTACCCAAAAGGTGCTGGCAGAGTGGCTTTCTCCAATCAGCAGAGCTATATTGCTGCTATCAGCGCTCGCTTTGTCCAACTCCAACATAATGACATTGATAAACGGGTGAGTAAATAGAATGAAACAGAATGGCTGTTACAACACTACAGAAATGAAAAACATGTTTAAGTTGGAGAACACTGTAACCTCTGTTCTTAGGATTACAATTATTTAAAGGCTTATTATTATTTAAGCAGCTAAAGCAGAGGAAAAAGAGGAAAAAAAAATCTATCTTGAACATCGTAAATAATTTTTTGGTACTAAACACAGAAAAGAACTGGTTGTAAGCTCATTTGTTCTTGGTTTTGTATTCTGAAGGTCAAACAATAGAATTTCCCAGATTCTTTCTCCTCCTTTAGATGTTTTCTTGTTTTACATTAACAGCTTCTAGTTAGTGGTTACTTACAGAGCTTCAGTGATACTATTACTATGCAACATTTTCTCTCAGCAGTCTATGCCTGGGCTTAAGGTTCCTAACATACAGGTTTATTGTAAAGATAATAGGTAATGCTGGCCTCAGAAGGCTTGAGGATTACTTAACCAAATCCAAATGCCTATAGATGCTTGATAGGCAAAATAGGGGAAATGAGATAGATTGTTCAGTTCATATGAAAGGCCTTTTCAAGTATAAAGTGAAGGTATTTACTAAATTCGGAGTTGACATTAAAAGAAAACATTAATTTATTTTCAGTATTTTTCTTCCTTTAGACCTTCTATCTTCACCACTTCACATATACAAATAAGACCTATGTTTTTGAGGCAAAAGAACATAGAGCATGCACTGCTGCTATGTATTTTTACAATAAGGGGGGTTTGTTTTCTACTTAATGTAATATAAACTTGTTTCTTAAGTCAGCTTGACAGATACTGAATGTGTTTGTTATGTTCAATATATATATAAAAACGCACAGCTGCAAAGTCCAAGCCAGTTTTAATTTTTTTTTTAATCTGAAATTTTTGTTAACTTTCTTCCAGTTCTGTTTGAGACAATGCTGTTTTATATGATGCTTCTAATTTCTGTGGTAGTGTAGCCCATAAACAAAATGGCAGTTTTGAGACTTCTCCCATCCAATACTAGTAGGACAGTGTAATTAAAAATTATATAACCTGGCAGTTCTAGCCATTCCATAGACAAGAAATATAATTAATTACATAAGCTTTGCTTCAGATGAGCAACATTATTTGACATGTGATCAGGATAAGCTGAAGTAACATTCAGCATCAAGCTTTTTTTGCTTGTTTTCCAACTTAGTATCTCATTTGCTGTTTCTTTAATACTGTATGTATTTAAGTATAGTAACTGGAGTCCAGTTTTCCTTGCAGTATAGTAAATTTGCCACACTAACACTTGGTTCACTTAAAGCAAAATTATTCATAATAGAAATATGTATATTTGTTTTCTCTTAATGTAGTTAACTCTACTTAAACCACTTTATAAATAGCATCATAGAGCCAGAAGAATTACACATGCATAAGGTAATGCTTTCCCCAGCACAAAGCAACACTGTCTAAATGTGTAAGCTGGATTCTTAGGAACAGACACATAGAACTGTCATGTTATGAGCCTCTGTGGATGTACTACTGTAAATGCTCAGTCATGCATTGAAATACTGATGTGCTTAGCACAAATCCTTTAAAAACAAAAAGAATTTCAGTCCCAGGATGTTTACAACTGAGTACAGGACCAAAGTCAGCAGCTCTCTGGCCTGTCTGTAGTTGACGGCAAGGCCATACTTGGAACAGCTATGAAATCATCTTATGTTTCTAGAGCTAAAAAATCTTTAGATGGACAGTGATTTTGCCAGAGTAAGGCAGAGTATTTAATAGAAGTGCATTTAGTAATGTTTAATTTGAATCTTCTCTTATTAGTCTGGTACTGCATTTTGCAGTTCACAAAAATCAAAGAAACAAAAAAAAACCCCAATTGTCTAGGAAAAAAACCCTCTGAAACTCACCAAACCTCTGAAGTTTACCAATAGTTTTTTCTTCCTTCATGCTGCTGTCACACACCTGCCCCCTTAACAACTGTATTCACATTCATGGAGGTTTCTTTAGCAGCAGAATCCTTGGAGATGCTATTTTTACTGTATTTCCATCTTAGTACTTTCAATGTTTGAGAAGTTAGGTATGTAAATAGTTACCAAAGGACACCCTTCCTTCTTGAGATTTTCTGATGAGTGCTTGGTATGAAAAGTTAATTGCCAACCTCTTTGGGTCAATCCAGCATCGGTTGAAAGCTTTCCATATTGGAGTAAAAAGAATTAAAATTATGTTACTTCAGTTCATACTTAGCAAAACTGTGTAATCTTCTTACAGTGATTTTTCTTCTTCCTGGTGCAGGTGGAAGTGAAGCCATATGTGCTGGATGATCAGATGTGTGATGAATGCCAGGGCACTCGCTGTGGTGGAAAATTTGCTCCGTTCTTTTGTGCCAATGTAACCTGTTTGCAGTATTACTGTGAATACTGCTGGGCAAGCATACACTCTCGTGCTGGGCGAGAGTTCCACAAACCACTGGTAAAGGAGGGAGGTGACCGGCCTCGCCACGTACCGTTCCGCTGGAGCTGAACCCTGGGCCTTGCCCAGCAACAAGTACTGGAGTAAATAAAATGGAGTGAGAAGAGAGCGCTGCCTCAGGGCTTAGTGTTCTGGAAATCTGTGCATTCGTCCTCGACTTTAATGAAGATATGGGTCTTTTTATTACTATTATTATTATTTACAGTCACGTTACTGAACTCGGTGTCCAGTATAATACAAACCGGCAGAGTGTAACTCTACTGATTTTGCACTTTGATTCACACAAACATCTGCTTGGTACCTTAATTTCCTACACAAGACTTGTCACTAGTGACATTATGTAGACTGCCATTCTCATCAGCCTTTGCTGGGTTGATGTGTATGTGATGAAGATTTTTTTTTTTTTAAATTATTTTTATTTTTAAACTGGAGCATGCACTTATTTTCAGAAATTTAGACTTGCCCCTAGCAGATGACTTACCAAAGGTAATATTCACAAGTAGGTGGCAGATGTAGCAAAAACTTAAAACAGATATTCACCAATCATTACTTTGGGTCATTTAGAGGAGTAATAACCCTTAAAGAAAATAAGCCTTTAGTTGCTCTCCATTTTGACTGGTAAGGATGATACCTCATAAGCTGGATCAGACTTTTTCTTATGTTTTGCTGAGGGCTTTTTCTTTGTTTTGTTTTGTTGGTTTGTTTTTGGTTGGTTGAGTTTTGTTTTGTTTTGATGGTTTGTTTTTTTCTTTCGTGTTAGATTTTTTTTTTTTTTAGTGTTATGTAAATGTATGCTGCAATAGCTTTTGCTGCTATTAAAATGGTATTACTAATACCATAATACTCTATTCAGGCTAGGGTTATCAATTAAAAAATGAATATGTGATTAAAATAGTGATGGCTGCTGAAAGGAGATCAGTATAGCATACAGAAAAGCTTCCAAGGAAGGTCAATATTTTTTGACTGCATGTTTACTTAATCAGGTTGCTGCATGCAATAAATTTTATGTCTAATATAAAACCTGCCCACAATGCACAAATTACAAATCTACATAGGCTACAGAGTACTCAGTAACAAAAAAAATTGATTACTGACTGGAGGAAGGCATGCCTCAGTAAATGTAATGCTTCTGAAATTAGGATCAGCCCATTACAGAATGACATATATTACAACAAATATAAAAACTAGCTGTAGGATATTCTTAAAACAAAATTGTGGATGGTAGATGAAGTACTTTGCGGTGCTCTGTTATATATTGTGCAATTTATTTTATATAGTAAAGTGATTATGTCTAGTACTGTGATCAAACTTAACTGTTAAAGCCTCTGTATCCAACATTAACACATTTTTGACAGTTCAAAACAGGTACATAAACAGAAATGAGCTCTTAGTTACAATCTCTCTCCTAATGCTTGCATCATTTATGTAGCTGCAGACCTTGTCCAGAAAACCAAAGAGCTCATGCTAGCGTACGTACACTACCGATTAGATAGGCTGTCAAACTCATCAACTAGGCACATTTAAGAAAGTTAGGGAAAAAAGTGGTGCTAAAGAAATGTCTGCATATAAAGTAACATGAGATGTCTGCTCTGTGGATGTGGCGTTCTCTCTCTAATCCCTGGATGTATCCTGTGAAGCTTGAATACAATTAAGACCTGCTAACACAGTGGACATTTTTTTAGCATGAACTATGGGGCTACAGATAGCATATAAATATAAACACACTTAGTATACTAATGATTGTGAGAATATGTACACTATTTTTTTTTTTCTTTTCCCTCCTTTGTTTTTTTTGCAGTTTTGGGGACAATCTGACTGGATATGACACCGCATAGTAGATTTAGGTGTTCTGACTTTTGTTTGTTGTGATGTCCTTGTTTGTGTCTAACTTAGTATGTTGTTTTTCCCAATGTTTAGTTGCAGGCATTGGCTTTGAAAGGATTTTTTCTGTTTTTGGAAAAAAAAAGAAAAAAGAAAAAATAGTTTTTTACTGGTTTAAAATGCTTATAATAATTATCCCTTTTGAAGTTACTTCTGGGCGGTTTTGTGATATTGCTTTTCCTAGCCCAGGTGTCTTTTCTCTTTTGGTTTTTGTTGGGTTTTTTTTTCATCTGTACAAGACATTTTGTTATGCACTACTTTTTGTATCTAGACAGTTTTCAACAGATGGCTGATGATTTTTTTTAAAGAAAAAGGCATGCTTTCTGACTGACATGATCTTTTGCAATACCTCAATTTTGAAATATAGGAAAGAAAATGATATTTTCTAAGTAAGTTTATTCAGAAAAATATATATTAATTTAATTCTGCAAGAAAAATGATTTAACAGATGGGTAACTTTATTTTTTTCATGCTTATTTGAGTTTTTTTGAAAATGAAGAAGTTAGAGCTTTATAACTAATATTACAGATCATAGTTAACCTAAAGAAATCTACCTAATTATGTGAAAGAAGTAAACATTTTTGAAGAAATACCCCTCTTTCATGTAGAAAAATACCCCGAGAGAGAGAGAGTAGTTGGAAAATGTACAATATAGCATAATGTTGGATTAAATCTAAAAGTCATCATAAAGAACAGGTGTAAACACAAAATCCATTTGGTGCTGAAAGTTGTGAATAGAAGGTGAAAAAATATTTTCCCTTAATTTGTATATTTATAATCAAGTGTGATTATGCACGACTGACCAGAATTGTGAGAGTTCTTCTGTTTGTATTTTTTTAAAGAGAACTTTTTTAGTTTATTAAATTATGACATGCTCCCTTTTCTTTTGTAAATGAATGTGCCCCTGAGTTGTTAATATGTTATATTAAAAGAGGGTCCTTCAAAAAAAATTATTTTTTAAAATACGGAGTTCTGAACTGCAACTTGACTAAGAAGCCCCTGGGTACAACAGGTCCTATTGTGGCCTTTTCTGATGTGAGACTTGAACTAGTCGATTTTTTTGAAGGCTAACCTAACCTCGACTATTTGTTGTTATGTGCAATACTGTTTGTACTGTTTGTATAAAAAAAAAAAAAGAAAAATGAAAAGAAAAAAGGCATAAATCTTTATTGCAGATTTATTTTCATTGCAGACTTTAGACATTGTGATTCACTAAAATCATTTTTCTACTGTCAAATATGTACCTTTTCTTCATGCTGGTATTTTTTCAATAGTAATGTAGCCTTTGTACTGAGACAAATTTTCATTGTTATTTTTAGAAAGATTTTTTGCTAAGAAAAAATTAAACATATTTACATATTTTTCATTTTTATTTCATATTTTCTTTAAGGAGTGCTTTCTCAACCATTAATATAGTTGTTTCTGGGAGAGACTTTCATATCTGGTCAATGTCATTAATATTATTTTGTATTTTTACTTGGAATAAATTAATTTTATGATGCTAATTCTTTAAAAGTTTATTTTTTTCATTTTCAGTTATTTTTGAAGCTAAAATCTTTGTAATATTGTTACTAAAGTGTCTAGTTTTTTGAAATGCAAAGCTTTATGTATTAACTTGCTGATGTGGTTTACAATAGTGTGGCAATGATGAAAATGGTTGGTTATGTAAAATGATTGGAAAACTGTAACAAAGAATTGGGCAATAAAATGACAGAATGAAGCAGAAAAAATGTGATATTTTGAAAAGCCTTTTCCTTTATCAAAATGATTTAGGGAGATAATAGGGATGTCACAGTACCAGTTCGCTGTCTAGATTTATACACCACCAGTGCTGATGAAACACTATTGCTGTTAGAAGGAACTAAATCTATTGAAACAATGGGGTTTTGACCCTGCCCATTCAGCGTAATGCTCCGTTACTTTTCTCATCATGAACTCAATAAACTCTCTTTTCAATCTTAGACCGAACCTCCTAAAATATGTATTCATTGTATTTTGCCACCATGTTATTTAATTTAATTGACCCTTTCCTGCACAACTTCCTTCCTGCAGATGTTTATCAGCAGCAACACAGAGCACACTGCAGGTACCCACATTATTTTCTAGCAAAGTTAACAGTGTTGGGAGCTGCCTAGTCAATCAAAAACAACGTATGTCCCTTTCCCGGTAGCAATGCAGTAACCCGCACTGCCGCCACATCTAAACTGTTCTGCTTCTTTGTCCTTCTCCATTTTTCTCTGACTCTCTTCTGTCTTTGCCCTTTATTCCTTTTGTTGTGGCAATAGAAAATGCCAGTATCAAAACACCTTTCACTTCATCTCCATTTACATCACCATTGTTTCCCTATGCAGCCAGAAGAAACCCCTTCCTGAAGCCAGTGACTGTTCTGGCACCTGAAACAATCCAGACTAAAACTGGTGTTGCATAAACAGGGCATACAATGACTTTCTCTAGACAAAACAATTACTTCAACGAGTTATTGATGACCTTATAGACTAACTTATGCTCGAGTGTTAGAGTGGCTCATCTGTAACTTGCAGAAAGAAATGTGTCCAGAGTTGGTCTATTGTGTATCCACTGTGTGTTCAGTTCTGTAAGTAATGTGTAGACTAGATCAAATAGTGAAGTAAAATTAGACTCAGATTAGGTACTGCTGGTTGGAATGTACACAAATTGCAAACAAATGAGATTAAGGAATGAAGAAGGAATAAAAAAATTCCTGCTAAGTGGTACAAAGTTTATGCTTATATTTCTGCCTACATGCTTGTATTTTATAGCCTGCTAGCAAGGCATGGGCTAAAACAAATCATATTGCAAATATGCAGTTTAACAAGTAACTTTGCTGATTTCACTATCTGTTAGAGTAGTACAAAAAGAAAAAAAAAAGAAAAAAATAGGCGCTTAACTGGGAAAAGCTCCCATGTTACTATTTCAGTATTGTGACATCTCTACTTGCAAGGTATGAGTGAAAGATTAGTCACAGATTTGTAGAAATGTCTCTTTTGTTTAATCTGGCTTGTATGTAGTTGCTTTTATGCTAGTTTGTATGATGTCAGCTAAACTTTTTTTTTCTTTTTCTTTTTTTAAACCAGACAAACTTCTTAATCTCTGCTGCTATAGTGTTTTATCATACCACAGAGTATTTTATATTCATGTTAGTGACTACTCTATACCCCAAATAGGTAGCTGGTCAGAACTCACATTAGTCACAATTCTGACACACTAAAATTTACATGAGAAAGTTTAGCAGTAAGTAGAAAAGGGTGCTAAGAGATAATTTTGGCGCTTTTTTTTTTTTTATTATTTTTTAATTTATTTCTGGATGTAGTTCTGTTGGGGTATAAAGTATCAGGAATTTGTAATTTTACTGTCAAAATAATGGACATAACTTTTAGAGCATTCACAGCTACGATCTCTGTACTCGTTTTTCAACTAATTTTAAATGTACTGTATCTTTTATTATATGTTCTCTTAGATTGTTTTGCTAGTAATTCTAACAAGGCTTCTTCCTTTTTGGCTTGGACTAATGCTTGTATGGAACTGCAGTACTGTGACTAAACATGGAGCTCAATGCTGCTATTGCTTAAAACTGCTTAAACTTTGTAGTTTGGACTTTATTTTTTTCTGTAATAACTTATTAAATATAGTTGTATGAAGTACTGATATTTGTCATCCTTTGCACATGCTAAGGAACTCTTGGGATATGCACTGTGGGAATGTAAACAAGCTACACAAACCCCAAATCTTGTACTGGAAAACTGTTTACACCAGATAAGGTTAACACACCTTATTCGCATGCAAACTAACTTTCTAGTTCTTTTAGAATAAAAATATATGGTCCATTCATGTTTTCTGTCTGACATGAGAAGCCACTCTTGATAAGGCATTTATTATTCAAAGCCAAATGTAAACAGAAATATACACTATCAAAATATTTCTGAGAATGCAGTAGCAAGTGCTTTGAGAAAAAGTAACAGTTGAATGACTTTCTTTGAATTTAAGAAAATTGCTGGCTAACTTGTATGGTGCTTTTTTTTTTTTTTTATTATTAGCAATTTCACATTGTTTGCAGACTGGTGATTAGACTCATCAGTTAAAATAGTAAAAAAAAAAAGCACTATCACACTGGTTTTTTTGTTTCTATTTTAAGAATCTGAGACAATTACAGCTCGGGGATGGAGCTGTTTTGAACTCTGGAATATTTCCTTGAAAAAAAATGTGAATACTGTTCTGCTAGGGCAAATGAAGAGCACAAGAATAGCACATGTTTGCTGTTGCTGCTTTCTTTTCCTTGACTACATAAACTAAATGCATCTCAAAAAACCGTGATGGAACTATCAGCACTAGAAATTACAGGCTGACTTCAGTGGACATGTTCCACTTAAACAGGAACTGCATGGGATGACATGAAAAACTGATGAGCTTGCATGTGCTGACAAAGTACTGTGCATGCTCCCTTAGTGTGCCAGAGCCCTGTGCCTGCTGTTATGTGATTTAACCTAATGTTACCATGTGCAATAGCTCATACACACGAAAGAAGCAAACCTGGATGCCAGAAAACAAACAGAATGCTCACGCATGGACTTGCTTTCAAACTGGTAGTGAACAACCCTAACTCTCAGGAGAATGCCTGTTCCAGACGTGTTTTCAAAGGCAGTGATCTGTAATAGGAACTCTAGACTTAAATAAATATATGAATATTTGTAGGCTTCTTGTTAGTTCAGAGTTTAATTTGAGGAAGGAGATCTTCTAAACACTTTCCAATTAATGAATGTTAAATTGCTTATTGTAGCCTTTCACTGTAGGATGTTCTGAGTTCAGCTGGACAAGATCAGTCTGGGTTTACCCCCTTTTTCTATCACAGACAAAATTGTGGGAGGAAGTGTAGTCTCTCTGGACCTTCTAATCCCCCATCCTTCTATTACTGCATTACTAATAATGTAAGCTATGCCACTTGTTAGGTACTGATACTGACACTTTTCCTTTTCCAGCTATCTCAGCATTTAATTCAGCCATTGCTTGCATTAAAAAAAAAGGTACACTAATTTAATTTAAACCAATGCACTTAAATAAGTACAAAAGCTTTCATGGCTTCTTTTCTTTTGGTTTACATGTTTTATTTTTGCTAGGCTTAACTAAAAGAGCTACTTGTTATTTGTCAGAGCTCAGAAATGGACAGGTTTGCTACTGAACGTGCATATTTACTTCCCATTATCTACTGCTTGCAATGACAAAGGAAAATGATCAACCATGAATGAACATAAATAAAAGCATGTCCTCTCTTAAAACATTGCTACATATGCTACAAAATGTAAATACCTTTAGACAACACACAAGCCATTTGCTAATCCAAACAGTATGCAATATCAAAGGCCAACAAATGCATAAAAGGTAAGGGCTAGAATATTTGTTCCACTGATCTGAGGATGGAATTCTGTTTACAAACTTCAGTGGGATAGACCGTTTCACCAGAAAATGTTTCAGCTTAACCCTGTTCTCATCAGCTACATTTTTAAACCTTACTTTGGTTATTTTCTTATGTTACAATCTATCTAAACACTGTCTATCTTAGGAAATTCATAATCATTGCTTTCTACCCACTGATGAACTTAATTAATGGAACCTAATGACCTGCAAGAGCATGCTAGTGAGGGTGAGGAGGAATAGGAAAGGTTAAGTAGTCCTTTTTATCGAGTAAAATTTCAGTCATGCTGGCAGAAATTAGTATTTGATATATATTATAATAGAGCTGAAACTGGTACCAAGAGCTCCTCTCTCCCATGTCACAGTCCAAGCCTTTCACTGTAAGTCACTCCCTTTTTTTCACTCTCTTAGCCCTGAGTCTTGATTTGTTACATATAAAGTGGAATACAGAAAACAAAATGTTTCCCTCCAGCGTCAGGCAACATAACATAAGCTAACTGTACTGTAATGAGAATTAAATGCTCTGTGTGGCAATCCACCCTGCATAGCAACTAAATTAGACTATGGTAAAATACGATGGCTATCTCTACATCATATTTTCAGTACATGTGCCTAACTTGAGGACATTGATTATGCTCTAGCCACCACAAACTAATCATTTAGACAGTAATGATCAAATTCCCACCACCTACATAAGTTTATGGATTTGGCTGTGACCTTGACCCTTTTTACTCTTCTCAGGTGAGATTTTTTTTTTTTTTTTTTAATCTGCTGAAATGTTTACATTAGGTGCTTATGGTGTTCTAGTCAAAGACACTAAAGTGTTTATTTAAATGTTTTCTCCAAAGACTGCAGAAAAAAAGTACTCCAACAGCACTGAATATAAGACCTGACACATAGACAAAAATGATAGTAAAGCCTCAAAGTGATGAAGAATCTTCATCTTAAGAGGCAAAATATTAAATACGTGACTATGCAAACCACACACACAATCCTAAAAAGAACAGAAAAGCAGTTCCAGAGCTAGAATGTTGCAGCACTTTTCTGTCAGGAGAGTTTACAGGCAGCAACTCACCACTACTTTGCAGCCATGTAATTATAGCACTAACCCCACAGCACATCAGATATAAACATGACAAATTGTAGTCATATCTCTCTGATTAAAACAAAGTGAAAATCTAAAACTGTGATTCTGGGACACATTTTCCCAATGATCAGCCAGCAATTTGGTAACACTTTGTTCTGGAAAAATCCCTAAGGTACCAGGAAATTTCAATGCTAACAATTCCTTCAGTAATACTACTTCAATCACTGCCCTGAAGAATGTTTAATTAGACTAGATAACCAGAAAGCCAAAAAAAAAAAAAAAATTAAAAAAAAAAAAAAAATTAAAAATCCCTAGTCATGAGAAGATACGATTTACTGGGGCTGCAAATCCTTACACCATTGTATATCTCAGCAACTCTTGTATCTAACTCTGCTGTTGATAGCAGTGACTGTTGATAACTAATCCTCAATGAAGCTAGATGATGTATGAGACAAAGAGAAAGGAAAACCAATGCCAAGATTATGTGGAATCATCTGCATTTGTCAGACTATTCCCACAGAATATATATATAACCCCCTAAATCTTAAATTTGTATGTATCCTACCAGTCTGGGCTCCATTGTAGAGTGTATAGAAGTGTAGAGTAAATGTAAGAGTATTACTTATAAAGTAAGAGGAAAAGCAGCAAAGCATGGGGGAGGACTAATCTCTCCTGCAGTTTAGCCTTTTTTTAACACAGTATCTGAGACATAAAAAAAGGACTGGTCATAAAAACCAGTTCAGTATGTCTTTGAAAGAGTAACTGCAGCCCTGAACTGGAGTTGCCTGCCATTGCTCTAAAGTAGACAACAATTTATGTTTGGAAAAGGATTTTAAGGAACACCATTTCTGTCTTGATTTCTTGTTTCTGAATTACTCCTAAACCCAGATGGATGACAATGGCCTTTCCACCGAGTGATGCCAAAAAGAGGACACTACATCAGATTCTCCTTTTCCTCTTTTAAATACCATTTAAACTCATGATCTCCTAACCTGAGTAGAATTTAGAACTCTTGTTTATAGCAGCTTTTCCACTCTGGAAACTGCCTTCACTTGCAGAAATTATGTTCTCTAGTAATTAAATTGCATATTATAATCTGCAGTATTGCCTCTGAGCAAACCAGTTTGGGCTAAGCCTGCCTGCTTTTGATCCCAATTTCCTAATTATTATAAATCAACCTCTTCACTTGTGTTTCTATCAAGTGTAAAGAAGTTCATGGGGATTGGTTGTGTCAGTTCTTTTCACTGAGGAATTAAGCTGCATTCAAAATCCTGCAGGAGCTAATGCAGAGTCAGCAAGTAGCAGTGCTTCTCTGTCAGAGTCCTCTTAAATCATGCTCTAAAGGAGGGATGTAACAGAAATAGCATTAGCCAGCAGTGAACACTTCATATAAAATACTCAAAATTAATCTTTGCCCAAGTCCTGAGCCCACTCCAAATACTGTCAGACTAGAAATTGGGTGGGGGGGAAGGTTGTCCTCCATTTTGTGCAGAAACAGGACTGTGAGAACAACACATTGGCCCCAGGAAAGGAAATCACTCAGCTGCAATAGGCAAGTTCTGAAAACTTGGCTCTGTCAGCTTCCTAAAACTCAGGCTGTACAGCTGAGCCAGAGGCCATGTGACTGTAAGTCTGCCCAGCGCCTGCTAAAATGAGTTCTCCCTGGCTATCTCCAGCACACATACTGTTCCCATATACTAAGCCTGTCATCACCAGCTGTACCACCTGCCTGGACTCCTGGAGCCCTTCTGCAACTCCTGTTACCAAGCCATTTACTTGTTATAGCCTCATCCTGGCAGGGGGACAAGGCGATCAGTGAAGACGCTGCTTCTCTCCAGATCTAAAGAACATGGTATCTGTTCTGAGGCATCAGAAGGTGACTGGTATCACCTCTCTGTTAGTTCCACCTCTCCCCAGCACCACAGCCCCAGCTATGCTCTAGACCCTTACACATAACTCTCCTCAGATCATCCTACTAAGTATGAAAAGAAGCCTTAGATGCAGGATTGCAAAGCTAAGGAGAAAGGAATACCAGGCTGTGCTTCTGATGCAATCCACAGAGCTACATATGTTTCCACTTGTTCTTCAGAAACCATGAAAATCTGCACCCCACTCCTTGATGCTTTGCTTGGAGATACTTGGGCTGTACCTGGAAACAGCTGTGGAGTTTTTGACAGAGAAGATACTAGCTACAGCTGATAGAACTCCCTAGCTACTTAGGGTTTTTCCCCCTGCCTGAAGGAAATGCTGAAGATGTGAAAGTCAGCTAGGAAGTAGTATGGAAGGTGATTCCCAAGGTTACCAAGTGCTCATCTAACCAGACCACCTCTGATGTGAAGCTGCCTTCTGTAGTTGCATACAACTGAAAGGGTGAGATAGAGCTACTGCAGAAGTTTAGGAGCTGTCTGTACTGATTAGCCTACGGCCCTTGTAATTCCACATCCTGTCTCAGAGAGTTGCCAGTCACAATTAAGCAGGATTAAGCAGGAGGCAAAAGAAAATCTTACTTTGGCAACTGTGGAACACTAGACTCATAGGACAGTTATGGTGTCAAGAGTCCCAGGAGATAAGAAAAGGATGAAAATGAGTTAAATACTTGGTATTGCATTAAAAATATAAGTTTATCTGGTACACTTGGCTGGTAAACAGCAACAACACAACCTCACAGGTAAAGCAAGTCTACTGTTGATTTTGCCATTCTCCCACTTTGACCTGGGTAAGGCTGGCCAGTCTGCTCTTCAAGGGTAGGATGTGGTTTAAAAAGGGAAAAGCATGTCCTGTAAGGCAGTACTCTCTCCCTATTATAGTCTGTTATCCCAAAGACAGGGCACATGGTCTGGAAACATTTCCTAGTACAAGTGAATTTAAAAAAAAAAAAAGAAAAAAAAAAAAGAGAGATCCAATGCATCACTGCCCAGAGGAAAGGAGAAACCTTTATCTAGGTTAGGGGCAGTAAAGAGAAGGATCTAATTTTTTGAAAAACAAAACAAAACAAAACAAAACAGGACAAGGAATAGCACCAGAGATTTAAATACATTTTCCTTACCTACAAATGTCCCAAACAGTCCTTCCACTCCCCAAAAAGTCAAGCTACTGCATCTTCTCTCTCACAGCCCTGAACAGTATTTATCTCATGTATAGCATGGAGCTGATGTAGCTTCATGTTCTATTTGAACTAGTTCAAAGGAGTGTACACATTTCTTTCCCAATCCCTGTGCAAAAGCAATTCTAATGTGTGTCTTGATTCTTATTCTGTACTGCCCCATTTAAGGCTCTGTAAATTTCTGAACTTCGTGGGATAAGCACCCAACTTTATAAAAGCTTGTGTAAAATTTTTACCAATTGGCTAGGTTGCAATTCCTATCTAGATGAGTATTAGCTTTAGCAATACATATGGGGTGTTTATTTCCAAGGAGGTAACTGTACAATGCATAAATGACAGATCCTCACAGTATGGTACCTAAAGCAGATTTGCTGTCTGTGCTGACAGAGCAAAGCAGGCTAGTGCTTTTCTACCACAGGCGAGTGAAGCAGAAATGCTGTTAAATTCGGAGAAAGACTCCTGAGAGCCAAGATCTGAACATCTATAGGAGCCAGAAATCCCCCAGTCAGCAATGCACTTTTAAACACAAGCCTGATTGACTGGAATTACTTATGTGCTTCAAATTACATACACGCTGAAGTAATTGCCGAACTGGGGTCAATGGCCACATCTGACACTGTGAATCTAAATATTCCTTACATCCCAGTACATACCAGCGTTTCTGCTGTTGAACTTGCACAAAGACCTGCACCATTAATAAGTAACTGAAGCCCTTGACTGAAAGACTATGAAGGACTTAGCGCTAAACATTAAACTAGACATTTGTTAACCTGAACATAGATCAGACAGGTGTATTTGCAGCACATGAAAGCCAGATGTAACCTGTCAAAAACAAAACAAACAAGCCAACAAAAAACACACACCCACACAATAAAAACCCCACAAACAAACAAAAGCCAACAGAAGGAGCTGGCCAGCAATCCTTTCAGATTTTCTGGACAGCTGTGCCTGTGCTTTCAAAACATACTCCCATGACACCCAGGACAAGCAGATTCAAAATCTAACTCCTAAATGAGGACATGAACTTCAGACTGAAAGGAATTCCTCTGGTTTATTATCTGTCAAGCTTTTCATCTGCATTTGCTCCTGGCTGACGTAGGGACACCTCATCAATATGGTTTCTAAGAATATCATATGAATTACTTAGAGGCACATAATTCAGGGCTGAGCACTGTGCACAGGGAATTAGCCCTTCATTTCCATTTGTGGCTCTTAAAAAAGAAAGTTGTTAATTCAGCAGTTTATTGCAGGTAAAAATCTAGTATTTGTCCATTTTCAAATCAAGTGGGTAGGTAAAAATTCAGGGTTGGCAGATAAAGCAGACAGACTGCAGGCAGGGAGACTGCATATAGTGTCAGGATGTTCTCTGGCATGATCCTATTTATGAACACTGAACACAAAATCCTCCTTCTGTCAGCAGAGGAGAAATAAGTGAAACACAGAGACTGTGTCTGAGGTCACAGCTGCAAATGCCTGTGAAGGTGAAATTGTCAGTGTGGAAAACCTTTAGCACTACCTCAATCACATTTCACTGTAGAGCAAACCTGAAAACAATAATAAAGGATGTGATTAAAAATTAAAGTCTAAAACTGTTCCTGAAAACTCCTACTCAGCTTCTGTATAACCTTGAAGCTGACTGAATTGTCTGGCTGACTAAGTTGCCTAAAGCTGCCTCTGCACAGACCCAGAACTGCTGGTCCTGGCAAAGCAGAGAAAGTTGGTATATAGTACCTGCCTGAGAAGTATCAAATTCCAAAAAGCAGGATCTCCATTGCACGCTTTCATGTCATACCACCAAGACAGAAGGTTCACCCTTCACCTTTTCTCACAATTTGTAAGAAGAGCTTCAGTTTTACATGTTTAGGAAAAAAGAAGAAAAAAAATTCTTGCAGATGACTGCAAGGACACACAAGTATGGATTACAAATGACATTCCCACATGCTAAAGGGCAAGATCTCAGATGTGCTGTTATCCACACCACTTCCTCTTCACTAGCTCTAGTGAAGGTGCATTGCCACATATGAAAGCATCTAACTGGCCTTGAACTGTGCAGGTTCAGGATCCTCCCAACTACCTAACAACCTATACAGATGCACCTAACTTACTGGATTTATGAGATATTACTTCCATCTCTCTACACTGTAGGCAAGTGAACAATGATCCTTCCTTGAGGACTGGGAGCTCTAAAGACCTAGTACTCTATCTCAAATAACTAGAGTTACTAGGAATGCATATTAGTGAATCAAAAGGTGAATCAGAACAGTCCACCATGATGATACCAACAGACTATCTAAACCTGGATCACTCCTATGACAGAAATGTTTGCCTGTTTATAGATGACATGTTGGCAGACATCTTCTGAATGAAACCACACACACCACAACCTTTGTGTTGTATCTGTGGAATAATTAGTGACACTACCTCTATTAACATTTCCTTGTACAGCAGAAGTGGGGTGAAATAAACTTTATATACCCTACCTGTACTTAGATGTGCCCTTTTATGACTACATCAGTCACTCAATTCAAATAATTTTGGTGGGGCTTCCTTTAGCAAAACAAAGAAATTAAAGGCCAGAGTACTTTTAACAGTTACTGTCTTTGCAGGTGCTCTACATCAGAGCCTGGCACCAAATCAGTGAAGGAATTTCTGACTGCACTTAGTTTCCATGCTTGTGAGATCAGAGCTGACTTAATTATTGCATGCTCACTTGCTGCATCTTCTGCTGCTGATCATGTTTAAGAGCTTCCCTGGAAACTTAACCTTACGGCTCTGTCAGAGTTCCACCCATCTCAGCTCTTCATCTAATTCTTACAGAATGCAGTCTGGCTCTACAGTCAAGTTGAAAAAAAAAGAAAAAGTTTAAAAAGTAGATCAGTTGGTGTAACTGAGATGCCAGGAACTTCTGGAGACAAAAAGGTTATAAAATGCAGTCAGACCAAACATCTCTTAAACAACTTAATTCACCCCTCACACTGTGGCCTGAGACCAACTGGTCTTTGGGGGAACAATGGCCTTTTTGTGTCAGGGCTTTTACATTGCCTTGCTATTTATGCTGACTGGTACTCTCCAGTGCTATTATGATAAAAATAATAGAAAACAAAATAAAGGAAAGAATGGAAGATTTATGTAATTCTTCAAAGTAAAGCCTGTTTTTATTTGTTTGTTTTATGGACTAAAAATTACCACATTGTTGGGCTTCTTTCCCTTGAGGCATGTGATAGTTAAATTTTATAAGTAATCATGACTGTCTCTATAGGGCAGGGAGTTCTTTAATTTTTACTAAACCTCCCCTAGGCTTTGAGTGCTACTCAGGTATTAATAAAGCAATTTGATTTTCAGCCAAATGCAATCCAGCTACTCACAATCCACCTCTTTCAGAGTCTGCCACAACTGTGCGAGTATTTTGAATATTTATGCTTGCAAATATTCCCAGTCTCTTCCTTTCCAATATAATATTAATCAGCAGATAGGGAAGAATAGCAAAAATTCCTCCTTCTCAGGCTAGTCTATGAATTCCCATTCAAAGCCAGCATTGCTAATTGTTTTTGAAAGTATGTTTCATCAGTGTCTAAAGACCTCAAAGTAAAGCAGAGCTTTGTTGGGCCTGACATTACATAAAGCAGAAAGACAAATTCTGTCCTCAAGTGCCTTTGGTCTAAGTAGGCAAAACAAATAGAGCATGTAAAAGGAAAAGAAGGACCAAAAATAAATGACTAAGATAGTAACAGCAAATCAGGAACGTGCTGATCTCACAATCAATAAACTCAGCCCTTCATTTCAAAAGAAAAAGCTAATCAGTGTGATAATCTGTTTCTGTGTGTCTCTACCATAGAAAGCATTTATTGGTGCCAATTAATTTTGACACAACTACAAGGATTAAGAAGCTTTAATTGCTGGTCCTTTCCCGCTGTAAAGAACTGAAAGTCTGATCCTGTTTGGAGGGACTAAGCTGGGTAGAGAGGTTATGCTTGTTTCACATTTAACTGGATCCCTACCGGCAGCACCAGATTTTATTAGGTCAATGCTTCAAAGACATGGCTACGATGTCCACTAAAGACTATGGCAGCATTCAAACAAACCTTGTACTCAGAAGAGTGCAATACAAGAGGCTTCTTCTCAGAAATATCCCATTACACACACACACTCATTTCAACCAAGACCAAATTAGTCAAAATGTATTCAACGTACTTATGTTAACCCTACAAACACCTTTGGATTGCAAATCAGACTGTCAGCAGCAGGAAGAAAACCCTCGCTCAAACATTAACAACAATTCAGGCATCCAAGCTCACAACAGTTAAGACTCAATCTGGCTTGATTTCTGGTAGGCAGATTAAAATGCATTGTTTGTACCAAATAAAGCATGAATAATAATAGTATCGCCTTCGTCTGCCTCTTGCACTGCACTGCTGCTAGAGCTGCAGGAGACAATCCCCCCTGCTGGTGATACTCACAAAGAGACTTTCCTTCAGCTTCCTTCTCATAAGACATTTTATGGTGGAGCAAGTCTGGGTTCACGGATACAGAAGACTGTTCGTTCAAGCAGCTCTCAGCTTCTCTTTATTTTTCCAAGTCCTCGGGGTCAATATGGTTGAGAATTTTCTTATTCTTCAAGTTGCTCTGATCCAACCAGTCTATTTAAGAAATGGTAACAAAGTTCTTATTAGTGCATTTCATGAATTACATTCTAAAGGATGAGACTCTGACCCTTGCAATAACTTTTTGTTTTGCTTTATTCTTAGAAGAAGGGCTAACAAGGCTGACTTCCTCACTGCAAGCCAAATTGCTGTAAGAGGGTGTTAGCATTTCTCTGGCCTGATGGGCAGGATGCTGTCATCTTTTTGAAACAACAGAGATATTCTTAATTTACACTGAAAAAAGAAGCTTAACAGAAATTCATGTGATGTGATCTGATTTGGGGGAAACAAATTCACTTCTGTTTTTGTTTCTGTATCTACTAGACAGTCAAGAAAAGACTTTCCAAACAACTGGAGGTAATTAGCAGTTACATTAGCAAGACTTTTGTGCATTTTTCACCACAGGAAGTTTTGCTTAACAAGCATAAACGAACAGCCTGTGATGCAGAGACGCAGCTATAGTCTCTCCCATAGAGAAGCACATAACATGGCAGACCATGGAGAGCAGGCTTATAGCATTACACATTCACTTTCACACTCTCTGCTCCTTAGGATACTTCCACTGTTTTGCATTGTGGCAGACTTTCAGGGTAGAAAGGAATCCCACACTAACAGCCTAGTGGGTTGCATGACTTTGCTGAACAAGCACTGTAGTCAGTAAAAAGAAAAACAGAAGGACTGGCATTGCCTTTTCCCCTTGGTCCTTCAGCTGTGCTCTTAAAGAATATGACAATAGCTGTTACCAGGTATTAGTACTCTGTTACACAATCAGGAAGAGGAACACATTTCTGAATCCAGATTTGGTTTAGGAGAGACAAAAATACAAACTGCACAGAAAGGAAAAGCTACAGGCATATGAGAAAACAGAATTTAGATGCCTAGACACACCAAAGTTGGCATAATGAGGACTTCTGCCAGCATTTCCTAGCTGAGGTTAGCCCACAGGTCTCCACCTTTGCCCTCACCTACAGGTTTGTGAGTGGTGAACGTAGCTGTTCCTGACTATCTGCTCTCACACTGTCTAGCTGTAGCTTGGCTACCCACCTGTACTCACAACAAACTCCAAGTCCCACTAGTAGGTTTTTACTATTATTCTTTACATTTCAGTGACCTGTGGACTACATATACCAAGATTCAAATGCATTGTGGGATATGTAAACCCATGTATTTGTTCCTGGGAGCAAACTAGCCAACTGAATTGCCTCTATACTCACTGCTGTAGAAACCTGCCTTTCCAAAGCCTGGAATCGCTCTGCCCTCCATTTCCCCTCAATACAGGGAGCTGAAAATTGTACCATTACATAAAACTACTTTGCCTCACCACACCTCTTTCTGGGACATGAAATATTATGTTTTCTATCTTCCAAAGCTATTTTTAAATATTTTACTTTAACAGGATCTACCTGCGTTGTTTTGTTTTGTTTTGTTTTTTCTTTTTCCTACTGTTTCAGAAACTCAGGCAGCAAGAACCTATCACTTAGGCAATGCAGAATGTTTCCAGCAGTTATGCAACCCAAATGGAGTACTTTGGAAAACATAATTACTGGCTTGGAGTTTTCAATACATCGCTGAAAACATAATCTCTCATAATTTGAGTCTTGACTATGCTACCGCCTACTAACACACAGAAAGAGTCACCAAAGTGGAACTGCTCTTTTGTCTCCCCATGATTAACACCTGCCACGGGAGATGTAAATTCCCTAGCAGCTGTGAGCTAGCATTAGAACAAGGTCCAGGGTTTTTGTGATTTTTGCTCAGTGATAAGGAAAAATAAAAAGCTGTAAGAGACGTGGCAGGCAGCAATTCCCCCCCCCCCCCCCCCCCCCCCCTCCTTCTCACGAGTACAAGTGCAGGCTAGGCAGAGGCTAGCTTTCTCACTGCACACAAACTGAGCATAGCTTCCGGCTTCACCGCGTTTAAATGTCCACGGTTGGCAACAGTAACACCCCCCGGTCACGTGACTCTCTTGGCTGCTCCGAGACTTACTGGCCAATTTCCCGCTGTTGCTGGCTTGCCCAAGATAGGGGAAGCCCTACCCCGCTGAATAAAAAGAAAAAGAAAAAAAGGCAATGCTCCAGTCTGTGCCCAGCTTTCTCGCTGCATGCAAACTGAGGAATTTATTAATGTTCATAGATTCATAGATATTAGGGGTTGGAAGGGACCTAGAAGATCATCTAGTCCAACCCCCCTGCCCGAGCAG
>JAOEGS010004362.1:13307-33819 GCA_025447755.1 Corythornis vintsioides | reverse complement strand
AGGTGTGGGTAATATATTTAGCATGTGAAATTTGCTTTGCAGAGTTGATCTGTATGAGGCTGAGCTGAAATGATTCTGAATTGTAAAAAAGTAACAGCAGAAATTATTTTAGGCCCCAACATTTAAGGTTTTGTGTCGCAATACAGTTCTAAATCACTGGGGCTACAACTATACTAGTAATCCCACTAGAGATAGGCATGAACTTCAATAAACACTCGTGCCATTTCTTGGTTTCAGCCCGTGTAAATTTGCATCCTTCAACCAATGTCTAGACACAGCTCAGGAGCTAAGAAAGACAAGGACGGGTCCCCATAGGTAATAAAAATGAGAATACCATATTAGAATACCACCTGGATGTGCTCCTGTGTGACTTGGTCTAGGTGATCCTGCTCTGGCAGGGGGGGTTGGACTAGATGATCTTTCTAGGTCCCTTCCAAATCCTAACATTCTATTATTCTATTATTTGTGTAAACTAGAATGAAAACATTACATAGAGATAGCTGAATGCTTATTCAGTCCAAGATCAGGAACACAGTATTTGCCTGTGTGAACAGTGACAATTTCAAATAAATAGCCTTCCACAATACTAAACTATTCAGATAAACTAATAAATACAGTTAAAAAAAAAAAAAAAGTCTACATGCATTATTGTTTCTGACATTTGCTAATTAGAAGAGATGATGTATTTCTAATATCTTACATTTCTAGTGCCCAAAGATGCAGTCACATACCTTGCTTCACTCACTGCACTTCTTTTGTTTCTTGATATATATGCAAAGCTCAAGGACCATCCACTAAACAGCATCCTTTGATGGCCTTTATCGAGGGTAAAAAGGTCACAAAAAGCTCTCCTTTACACAGAATACATCTGATTTTTTTTCCAAGAATATTAGGGCACATATCTATATCAGCTGTCTTTCAACTCTGAGGTGCAGTTAAAATAGAAAAATGATGAGAGGTACTTAGTAGCTACTTATTTTACTGAACTGGTCTGTTTAAAACACAGCATTGAGTTTCAGGGCAATTGAGGGTCATGAGGCAAAGTGGTATCTCTTGAAACTCCATCACTAGAAGATAGTGTCGGAATAGTGACAATGAACACAAGTTTTATTTTAATTTCTCATAGCACAGAGAATAGCAGTTACAGACTTAAGATAAAAGGACTCTACAGAAAACCCAGAATTTAATCTTTCCACCAATCTTTCAGCAACCAATAATCTCTCCCTTAGGAATCAGTGTTTACAGAAATTAATAGGTTTTGTAATGTACATTGATATGTATATCACCTGGAAACCTGCAAAAATGCTCTGAAAAAATGTAGCAACCTATATAAGCCCCACTTGGTCAGGTCAAACTCTCAAGCCTATGCAAGTAATAATAGTCAGAATAGTCAGGTCCAGTGAGGTTATAGCAGGAATACCTGGAAGTGACACATGATTAAACAAAGCAGAGAAAAAAAAAAAAAGGTATTTTTAAGCTAAATGCAATCAATATTCATAACTGTCAGAATCCATTGCTTCCTGAATATCAGTTGTCATAGTCGGTACAGTGCTTTAGAAATGGGACAGAATTGATGTGATTTGATCTGCTAAACCACTGTTCAACATAGTGTAGCCCAGACACAAATTTACCAGCTAAGTTCAAAATGCATTCTATCCTCAAAGGATGAGTAGTGCTTACACCAAATCTGCTCATGACTGCACAGCTGGGAAGCTTCCAACTTTACCCACTTCCAATCAGGACTGCATAATTTTCTTCATCACATATTATTGTCTTGCCAATTGTCTCAAGTACTGCATACAGACCATCCTTACAGATCAGAACCCAGCTTCCTGTTCCATACAGCCTAAAGCTGGATTCCAAACTTAGAAGATCTGAAGATTATATTTACTTATTAACAAACTATCAGTAGACACCAGCATAGTTTTACCAGGGATTTTAGAAGAACACTCAGATTATATTTATATCATCCTCTCCATGCCTGAAGCTACATTATTTACCATCCTGACCATAGTCTTAAGATCAAAACTCAGTGAAATACAGGTTGTGTAATGATAATATGATGTTGTGTAACAATTGCTCAGAAGAGAGTTTTCACTTCCATTATCAGCAAGGACTTATCTAACAGATCACTTTGAGCACCTTCCCCATCATCAGCAGAAAGAGTAGCACATTTATACCACACAACTAAATGATGCAAATATGTTTTAAATAAAGAAGCATTACAGTTAGCTCTTACCTCTGTACAAGCTTTCACTAAAGTCAAGGCAGTGAATGCTGTTTGCATTGATGAAGACATGACCCATTTTGCATTGCAGCTTGCCAGGTGTACAAACCTTTCAGCATCCCATGCTATGATTGTGTTCTTCAGCTGGATGTGAACTGGATATTTGTTTAGTTTATTATTTGTTTTACAGTCAAATTTTCCTTTAGTTGATTAACAGATGGTGCAGTCTAATCCCAGGAGCCAGAAATTCTGGAGTTCTCTTCTTGGCCTTGAGAAACACTTGGTGTAAATACATCAGTTTCTTGTTGTGTTTTGTTTTTGGGTTTTTTTGTTTTTTTATCTCCCTCAAAGGAATGTTGTGAAGAATAAATTACAATTTGTAAAGTACCTTACAAATGTAAACACAGAAAACAGTCCAGTGAATGAGTGTTGGAAACAGACACAAACTTCAGATTAAGCTATTTAGTCACCTATCAGAGCCATAAACTGCACCGTCAGTTACCTTTACTTTAAATCAGAACTAGTTAAAATGGGTAAAAAAGATAACTAGAAGATTAAGTAGAATTAATTCAACAGATGTATTTAATGGATGCAATAACAAATTAAGGAATATACACACATTCACAAACTGGTGCTCGTAGTTCTTAGAGACAATCTCTGAGTTCTGAAGTGCTTCTTATCTGAGTCTCAATTCTGGCTCTAAACATTCAAGCAGAACTTTTTCAGCAGGACTTGTTTTTCACTTAACATGCTGAATTAGTTATTTCCTACCAATCTTGACTCCTTCCTGCAATTTTTTAGCTAATAGAGACTGAAAAGTCTCCATCCATCCATCCATCCATCCATCCATCCATCCATCCATCCATCCATCTTTCAAATTAGTATATTTTCTCCCGCTGTAGAGAAATCCTATCCCTGATACCAAGGCAAGCAGAGATGAGGTGTGGACAGGACTAGCAGGCATGCTACTAATTTCCTCTTATGTCCAGAAAAAAACACAAAGAAGATATTTTTATTCACCTGTTGAAGAAGACTGTTCATTATCCTTTCTATAAACATTTCTGTATCTTGCAGCACAGATGAACTTTCCCACTCACCAATTTAAATTATCATCTGTATTAACTTTATAACATACCTTTCTAGGTTGTTTAGTGACTGTTTAGTGAGAGCACTACATTTAGTGGTGGTTTCTTCTCTAACCTTAAGAACTTCAAAGAAACATAGACACAAGGAGGACTGACGTGTATATCACAGAATCACAGAATGTTAGGGATTGGAAGGGACCTAGAAAGATCATCTAGTCCAACCCCCCCCACCAGAGCAGGATCACCTAGACTAAGTCACCCAGGAACAGATCTAGGTGGGTCTTGAATGACTCCAGAGAAGGAAACTCTACAACCTCCCTGGGCAGCCCATTCCAGAGCTCCATCACTCTCACTGTGAAAAAGTTTTTCCTTGTGTTTACCCTAAACCTCTTGTGCTCCAACTTACTCCTGTTTCCTCTTGTCCTGTCATTGGATGACATTAAGAAGACTAAGAAATGATCCCCCAAAGTCCCACTCAGCTAATGGAAAAGACCACAGTATCATAGACATTGTGGTTAGGATCCTAAAATCAGGACTTGGGTACCAGATTAATATCTGCACATTTAGGCAGTATTGAATCTTCATGGTTTTTATTCATGCAAGACCAGCTCAGATCCTGAAATTACTGCTTCTCTGACCAAGCTCCCTAAAGGATTTTATTCCATAAGTTTTTCTTACATCTTGACTTAGCCTGACTTGCTTTTACACATTTAATTCTCTTAATATATGCACAATAAAGAAAGCAGCAATACCTCATGTTTAAGATCTTGGTGGCCGGAGGCTAGGAAGTAGGAAACCTAGATTTCATTCCCTTTTCAAGTGGAGAATGGGATGAACGCTTTTCCCTGGGAAGAGACTTGGATTCTGATTTCTCTCAAAGGATTCATGCTTTTGACATGAAATAGTAATTAGATAGAATACATTTACTGGTTTGAAATTGGTAAAAGTATGGGGACTGCAGGTACTTAGTACCTCTTCAGATAAAATGGCAGAAGATTTTCAGAAATTATCTCAAATTTTTCATGTCTGGGTCAAAACCAGCATTTGTGTTCAGTCATGCCAACTACCTATCAGTTCCTAATAACCTTGAGCTAAATTGGATAAATCCCTATGAAAAAAATCAAGTATAGGGTATATCTGTGTAGACATTTTCTCTAGTCAATATCCAAACTTGCAGGGTATGTTTGAAAATACCGTTCTTCACTTTTCCTCAATTCTGTGCTCTGAGAAATTAAGTAAAATGTTTGAACTCATAAGAAAGACTGTCAGATCTCCTGAAATACAGAAAATGCAAAAGCTAGCAGGGTCTTACAAACTAATAGAAAGGAAAATACAACAGGTAGCACAAAGCCTAAAAATATCCTTGATAGGGTTCCAGTTCCTTGGTTTTGTGGAATTTAAAGGTTCAGTCTCCTGAATGCAAGCAAATTATTATGAGGGAAGGATTGATGCAGCCTTCCATATAACAAAAACCCTTTCTGACATGAAGGAAGGTTCTGTTTCTGCATGCTATATGCAACTGTGAATCTCAGCTCTGTAAAAAGTGAATTTTAGAAATATGTTAATTCAAATGTTAAAACAGTCTGGTTTTAAAATTTTGAGAACTTTGATGTATCATTTTTCTTAACAGATAATCTTAATACATGCCTATTGTCTCATGCTTCCATGATGAATAAAGTACTTGGAAAACTAATTTGATTTTACTTTACTTATCCTGCTTAGTATTTGTCTTTCATTCACATTGTAATATTTATTGCTAAGCCATACACTGAAATATTGTAGAAATCTTATTGTTGTTAGGTAGGGCTTCCTAAGAAGGAAATGTACAAAAACAAACCCCAAACCATTGTAGAATATTGATTCATGTTTAAACACTATTTTCACTTGCTAATAATTAATTAACACAGTGAGCAGTTGAGTAAAAGGTTATATCTATAAAATTATTAAAAAAGGATTAAATTATGCCTAGCAGCTACTAGTGAAAATGCACCCATCCATGGCTATCTATAGTACAGTTGCACTGGCTCAGGTGGAAACGGCATATTAATGTGGCCCATTTGCTTTATGCTAAAGACTTCTTTGAAAGAGGAACAGTGAGGGGACTAAGATAAAATGCTAATGGAACATAATAAAACATGGATGTTGATATTGAGAAACTAATGGCAATTTTGTACTGCTGCTGCTGTAAGTGTACTAATTATTAATTACTTATTATATTAGTAATGCTGAATAATTTTTGCCTGAGAGGGAAAAGGTGAAATGACATCCCACTTAGTAAACACCACCTTACTGGTAAAAAACATTTTAAAATCAAGAATATTTTAATTGCTTTTGCTTTTCTGTAACTTTACTTAATTTTATTACTCTTTATATTGTATATCTTATCAAAGCATCTAAAGATCTGCTGAAGCACAAAGGCAACAGTTCAAATATTCAAAACTATATATTAAAAGCTAATAGTTTATAGATCTGCTTTTTGATTAAACTAGAGTATTTTTTTTTCTGATTAATTACTTTTACTACTGACTGACTCTCAAACCTTTGCTGAAGTTCAGAATTGATGTATACTTTTTCCAGAGATTGCTTCAGGGCTGCAGCATATGTGGTAATAACAATTGAAATAGTAAAAAGAATCTATCCTGAGCATCCACTTTTCAATGTTCTTAATATAGAAATACACAGATACTTAACAACTAAATATATGAAATTTAATCCAAGAATTGCCTGTGATTCCTTCAATTATCACAATTCCCTTCCCCATTTCTTATCATTCTGAAGCTTTATCCATACAGTAATTAAAAATGATTTTCCCCACTCTGTTGACAAGTCTTCAATTTTGGTATGACAACTCTTGTTTTATAATGAGGTGAAAGGATATTACTGGTAAAGAAAAATGGAGTATCTTGCTTGCTAATGACTGTCAAATATACTTCTCCGAATATACTGTCTTACTGTGAAGAAAATACTCCTATGGGGTTCAAAATATGTGCTGGCATGTTTATTTTTATCATACAAACAAACAAAAATCTGAAATTAAAAAAAGACACTTTCTTGTCTCTAATGCTGGCTATTTCTTCTACTAACATCTGAGTTTTATAAAGAGCAGTGAACAAGAGTCACAATTATGGAATTATTAATTTGACATCTTTGCTGCCCAGTTTGGAAAGGGAGGATAAGGTATGATGAGAGTTATGTCCTGTTTAAAAGCAAAATCTCTAGACTGGAGGTTATGTGTCCATCTGTGTCATTTACAAAGTACATACATAACATCTGGAGTACTTATTTTAAACAGTATTTTCTTGGCTCTAACTGGTCTTAACTTTCTGTTGCCTCGTTCTCCATTTGGTATATAAAATCAACACAACTGTCATCTTACACATGCAACACCTTCAGATGACCTGGCTTTAATTCTGCAATATATTTAGACCTCAAAGACTTTTGTGACATCCCTAGTTATCTTAAAAAATATTTTAAGTCGTTCTTCAAGTAGAAGGATGAAGGCCAGTTACAGAATCACTGTGATACCCAACGTCCTTAGTGGAGCCTTCCACTATGGAAAGACTTTCCATCCTCTGGCCTTTGGAAATGCCCGGCTTTAGTTAGACACTGATTCATTTCCTGCAGCTCCTTAAACACAGCCAGCTCTCTGCTGCTGAGGGTGGGCAGTATCTGAGCATTGTTTCTGAGGCTTTCTCCCTGAGTAAAAATAAGTCCTTGGGGGAAAAGCTTCTGTAGATGACTGATAAGGAGTAGAAAAGGAAATAGACACTCAAAGCACCTGTTTTTGCAGCCAGTTAAATCTCCCAAAGTTCAGGGCATCTACAGTCTAGATGTAAGAACAAGGAGAAATTAAATCTTTTGCATATTATCATAAGGGAAAAGATGTTCTTATAAGGAACATTACAGATTATGTGATTCTGTGAGCCTTAATTCATCTGCTGTTTCTTTGCCACAGAGTACACAGTGACAATGACAGCAATAAAATAAAAATCCAAGAGCTTTGAGACTTTGTTTCTCTATTTGCTTTCAATAATAATTCAGGCTTCATGTCAAAATAATGATAAGTATTCCCATAAAGATGAACTATTAGTGATAGGCCTTTTTTTTTTTTTTTTTTTTTAGTTTCTTATCACATCAAAATGTGTAAGTCTTTAATTGTTTTATTAAATATTCATTTTGGTGACTGTGAAAATATTAGAAACAAAACTACTTTACATAAATTGGTTTATATCTTACTCTGTCTCATGGTAAATCCAGCCATAAACCACATTCTCTCTTGATTAATATCTCAGCAGTGTTTACTACTCTTCATTTGCTTGTATAGTATTTATTTTGTTCATTATGCCATTTCCTGTATCACTGTGGTGTTTATTGATCTTCTGTGTATTTTTGACCTCTAATGTTTTATCTACAGCTCTGCTATAACATTCACTGTTTTCTTAAATATGTATTCCAACCTGCTTGCATATTGCTGAATTTCTCAAAGCTTAAACGTAAAACTATCCAAATGTTGACTGACAGCATGAAGTCAGAAGACTTAAGTAGCCTTGGAAACAGCCTTTGTCCTCTAGCTACAGGGACTTGGAGAAACTGTTTCTGCTACCAACATTTCTGAGCTATTCTGTTGTCTCAGAACAGCAGTATTACTCAGCTGGTGGTAGCAAAATTAATCTTTTTTTGTTTCTTTTCTGACATATATATACCAGGTACCTGTATATATCCTTTGTACCCAGATACAAAGGATGCTGTCTCTAGAAAGACCCAGTTATGGTCAGGCTATGACTCTGTATAATCCATATAGTAACTTTGATGAGAATATGCTAAGGGGATATGCCATTTGGAAAATGCTCTCATTTCATCTAATGAAGAAATCACATTAAATGCATTATGAAGTTACCTGTTGGGCCAAAATATTCCTTGCTGATTCTTCTGAAGATCTTCTGTGGCCTGAGGCAGAAAAATTCTATATCTCTGCTGAGTGTCCCAGGGATGGTAAATCCCCAAAAGAGTAATATATGGATGTATAGTATGTAGAATGTAAACAAGCCATAGCAACAGCATGGAGAAAATTGAAGAAGATCTTGAATACCACTAAAGATAAGTCCATCGCTTAGACCTGATGCAATTAAAGAGTGTGGGGTTTCTCAAAATACAAACTGAAGCTTTGAGAGACCTATGTTAGTATTTGTCAATTGAACAAATCACTGTTACAGATAGACATGAAAAAAAAACCCAGAGAGTATGACATCTCCCTCATCATTTTCGCAACAGAACTTGTAAAGGGTATGGATAAAATGTCTTCTAAGGAGCACCTGAGGGACCTTGGGTTGTTTAGAATGGAGAAGAGGAGGCTGAGAGGAGACCTTATTGCTCACTACAGCTACCTGAAAGAAGGTTGTAGTGAGGTGGGTGTTGGTCTCTTCTCCCAGGTGAGTAGTGAAAGGACAAGAGGAAATGGGCTTTAGTTGCACCAGGGGGATTTTCGGTTAGATATTACAAAAAATATTTCACTGAAAGAGTGGTGAGGCATTGGAACAGGCTGCCCAAGGAGGTGGTGGAGTCACCATCCCTGGAAGTGATTAAAAGACCTCTAGATGTGGCACTTCAGGACAAGGTTTAATGTTCCTGATAATATTTAATAGACATTTTGGACTTGATGATCTTGAAGGTTGTTTCCAACCTGAATAAATCTATGATTATATGATCCTTTCAAAGGTAGAGAGAATGTTTCACATGCAGAACTAATATAAGAGTATACTAGTATTTTAGTGGTAAAGGAATTAACTATACTTTCCAACTTCATATGGTAACTAAAGAGGCAGCCTAACTCCTCTTAATTTTAACCTCTTAAAGAGAGCTCAGGCATGGAAATTACTCATCTATGACACTTAAGGTTAAATGGCAACTCTTCCTTATGAATTATAAAACTAGAATGAAAAATAACATCAGAAAAGAAAAAAAAAAGTAAGTAAATAAAGTTTTGAGTGCAAGTCAAAAATTATATATATGTTGGAGGTATCTACATGAGTTACACTATTTAATCTCCTTTGAAATAATTTAGAAAGTAAGCTTATTGCCAGAAGCATTTAGAGAAAATGAACAAAACACAAAACAACCAACAAAACCTGAAAAACAGGGCTTCAGATTTGTATTTAATATTTTATTTCTTCTGAACCTATTTCAATCCAGTGCTTAAATTTCTTATAAACCTGTAAGTTACTGATATTTTACTGTCACTTCAAATACACTACATTTTGTCCTCAGACTCAGTGTTTCTAAATCTAAGTCTATATTGGCTATATGGTCCAGAATTACAGTGAGTTTTGACATTCAACTTCTGCTTATGTAAAACCTTTGAATATTTCAATTCCATCACATGATGCTTTGCTTCCCAGGGTGATTTTACTGATGTAGGACTCACTCGGGAGAAACTAAGTCAGCAGCTCCATTCCAACAGACCACTCAGGCAGGCTCCACATCAGGAGTATGGGCTGCACCACTGTGGTCTCTTCATAGTGAACACTGATTGTTCCTTTCAGAGAGCCTCAAATCATTTGTGTACCAAAGACTTTTGGTCTGGCAACCCAACAGAATGTCATCAGATGTAATTCCTCAAAATGCCTGTAATGGAAATGGGAAGGGTCTCGTCACAAACATATCAGTCTACTGAATAACTTGTACTGTGTCAAAAACTGCTTGCTAATGTAGACACAGGCTGTTTCAGATGAGAGAGAAATTCCCAGGAGTCCATGGAAACTCCACTGAAATCTTTCAATGGATTAAGTGGTACTGTGTTGAGCCCAAGGTATTTCACATGAAACAAAATGGCTTTTGCTGATCAACTCTATTCCCAAATGAGTCAAATCAATATAACTTCATTTCTATGTCATCCCCATTCCTTTAAGTTTAGCACAGACTTTTTTTTTTATGTCTTACCATTTTCTATATCACCTTTTAAATATGTTGTAGGTAGTACTATTTTATACTTTTTTCACCCACTTCTCTATCTGCCGTAAATACACATTTAGGTGATAATTGGTAAAGATTCAAACATACATTTATCCAGATTGGATTTCAACTTCTCACTCAATTGCTAACACCTTTTTACTAGTGACCCCTTCCAGCAGATGTCATTATACTGTAAGCAGCGAACAGAAAGCAGGCAAAGAATGACACAGGCTTCCCTCACAGTAGTTCTCATCTTGCCAAACCCTATCATGAAGAGTGTTCTTAGACTCACTTGAACAATTATAAAGAATTTCTCCATGCCACAGGCACATGCAACACTCTTTGTGTGTCGTAGCACAACCTAAGGAAATACAAACATTATTTTAAAGATCAGAAAATCCATTTCAGTCTCAAAAGGTAGGTTCTGTGATTTAAAAAAGATAGGGTATTCTTTGATCCCCTTCTCAAGTGAAAAATGGAATACACCATTAATTATGTGCCCTTCTATTTTGGAGACTTGTTGGTTTTTAATGCCAGCAGGATATATGTATGTTAGCAACTTTTCTATGTTCTTATTGAAAAATAGCAAAAACCCTTAAAAGAGCTATATTTACACACTTAGTTGCAGTGATGTTCAATCTGTCCTAGAAGTGCCCCTGGGAATCACCTCAACATCAAACAGTAATGCGTAGCAGGGGTTGAGCTGAGCAAGACTAGTACAACAGCAGGAAGAATGGGGACTCTGCTCTTGATTTTCACCATTTGACAGTATACCTGGATCTTTGTGCATTTCCTGTGTTCTGTGTAACATTCTCCACGTTAGCTTCAACCACACCTTCTGATTCCACAATGGTTTAAAGCAAACTTCTTGGCTTCTGCTGAAACAGCTTAGCAGTGTTCATGTAAGCAGATATCATGGCTCAGATTGATACCAAACAGTTGAGAAAGAGTGAATTCCTGAAAATTCCTCACAGTTATAAATGAACTAGATCTAGAAAGAGAAAATAACCATTGAAATACAGGCAACATACAAATGAGTAGGTGCAGAGATAGAACCAGCATGTGCTAACACAACTGGTGAGAATGACCTACCAACAGGCTGGTTGATCTGAAGAACAGACCTCAGCTGGCAAAGACACGACCACACAATCTGTGATCATGATTTACAACATTTTTGTTTGGTAAAATTCTGGGGAATTATGCACTGCGTCGTCATTCCACACCCCTTTTACTAAAACCTGTTATCCAACATACTCTGTAAGTAGAAAATGAAAAAGCTTGTCATAAACAGATGACTCTTCTGGTGTTTAGGGTAAAAATGCAGAAGTATTATATCTTTTTCTCTATGAGAAGGGAATTTTAGAAACAATAAACCAGCATAAGGATTCAACAGAAATCAAGATATATCCAAACAGCACTTTTCAGAGCAGAAAATATTATCCGATAAAGATCACTATAATTAATTAGAGGTTTGAAAACCTTTTCTTATGAAAAGGAAATTATTTATATGCAATTAAGCTCTTCAGAAACATGAGCAAAGCTGCAAAATTTTTTTCAAGGATGTCAGCAACATCATTAATTCCATTAATCCGCTCCAACTATTCCTACATTATTAGAAAGCTATTCCTGAAATAAGAAAAGTGTGATACCATCAATCAGTGATAGAAAATATTAACTTTCTGGTCAGTTTTCTTCATTGTTTCTATATAATATAAAAAAATTCTACAGAGTTTTTCTGCAACCTTGAAATTATTGTTCTCATACATTTTGAAGTATTTACCCTTATCAATATTAAATCTCACTAAAATGCATATGTCCAGTATTTTTCATTTTCTTGCAGTTTTCTTTCAAGGTATGGCTTTAGACTTGTTTTATCATTAGCACAAGAAAATGACTACCAATATTCATTAACTCACTTCACCTTAAGTTACAATATTTATTTTACTTGTACATACCCTGTACTCAAGTGCTTTCAGCTTTGAGCTCATCAAGTTGCTTGCTGCTTGTGTGCTTATTTCACCCACACACGAACATTCACCCCTACTAAAAGAAATTATGCACCTCACTGCATAGCCAGCAAAGAGAGGAGTACTCAGAACAACATAATTGTAATTTCACAGCATAGATTTTCAGTCTTGTTTGAAATGCAGGCAGTGCACACAATACTCCCAGAGAGTTACTGCACAATGTCTCTCAAGAAATCCTCCGCTCTTAATTTTTATCTGGTATGCATTAGTAAATAAGTCAGAATGCTTGTGCGTTTTCTTCACTGAGATGCATACAAAATGCATACTCTGCCTGCCAATATTGTAAAGTGATTTTCATTGTGATACGTTGGATGAAATCATGGTCTCCTTTGAAGTTAAGGAGAGCATTACTGTTGACTTAATGAGACCGAGATTTCTTTTATGTTCAAAGTTAGGCAATGTTTTTCACCTTCATTTTTATTAAAACATACCTCAGAAAGTCAAAAAGTAAATCAGTACTTTCAGTGTTATATCCACAACATCTAAAAGCCTAAAAATGTCAGTGATTCAAAAATTCTCATAAATGGCTTTGAATGCCAGGCAAAAAGTTAGATAGAATGTGTATGAAATCAGAAATACATTAAACAAAGTGCTTTTTATTGGCACCAAGTATGAGTTGCATTAAGATATCCTCATAAAAATAGTTCTGCAGAATTTATATAAGATTATAGTCAATCTTATAACCTGCTTACCCCCATTAAATAAAAAATGAAACAGTATTTGTGATAAATATTATGTCAAAGGATTAAAAAAAGAAACAAAAAGGTGTAATTCTTTACTGAAAACTATCAGCTTTTAGATTAATTTCTAAGGAAGTCAATTCAATATCTGTAGACTCCCACTGGCTGCATCTCTGTTATTTGTTCTGTATGGCATCTCCATAGGGTATATGAGATCATATATATGAGCTATAAGAAATATCCCGTACTGAGTTAAAGCTGTTGAGAACTATAATTTATAAATAACTCACATATAAGGATAGGATATTTTAAGAAATTACTTCATCTTTTAGGATATTTCAGTGGGTCTTTGTGCTATGAACATGTGTAGAAACATTCAGAGGTCAGTCTTCAACAGTTGTTTTTTGAATGGAGGTTCAAAGTCATTTCTTTAGGTAGAAGTTTGTCTATTTTTAAGAGATAGGAGTATGTCAATACAATCAGTTCAGACCCAGATACTAAAGAAACATAGACTAAACATTTTTTGATGGAAAACCCGGATTAAGTAGGTTAATGTCCTTTATCCTTTACATTTCTTACTGTGTTTTAGTTTCTGGAAGACAAGGTCATGGCTGATCTTAAAATAATTACATAAGGCTACAATATGATAAAATAAATATTTGATAATTCAATAGAACACTTTTCCTCATTATTAAATGAATATTAAAAAAGCATGCATTTTAAATTTTAAAAGCATTAAAATTTATCAATCTGATATTTAGTAAGAAAAAGCTACAATAGCTAATCTGAGCACCCTGAATGCTTAAAATGTCTGCTGACATCTAGCGAACACATTACCATAGTAAAATAGCTAACTTTTAGGACACCTTGGCCAACTTTTTCTTTAGAGGCAGACTTTCTTTGGTGGGTGGCTGCTTACACCCAGCTAATAACCAGATATTACTCTGATGGAGAGTTTGTGCTTTGGTACTTTTGGAACTCTTTCTGTCAGGCATTCCATTTTCAGACGATCAATCAGTATTCTCAGTTCAAATTAATTTTAGATAAAACATAATAAACAAGGAATGACTCCAAGAAAGAGGAGAAATGTGAATTTAAATTCCTCAGGTCTCCATATTGTATTGCCTCAAGGCACTAAAGAAAGAAAGGTTCTTGTGTTAGGCAGAAATCAAAAGCTGAAAAGGTTGAGATTACATAACATTATAGATACACAAATAATTTATTTAAGATGTTAATTAAACATACACCAAACAGAGATACTCACCCTTTGCTTTTACTTTACATCACATTGTTTTCCCCCATTTTTAAGGTGCTTTGTCTATACGCTGTGAATTATGCAGAATAGAAATACTGAAATGTTCATCTATATATGTGCAGTGTATAATTTCACTTACGGAAAATAATTCAATGGAATTCTACACCAAGCTCTGGGCTACGGTTTAGGACTTTAGAGTTGAAGATATGAATAAGAAAAAAAAAGCCGTGATGGAATTCTTCAGCTTTCCTCCTACACAGGTTTAGGGACCCAAGATTAATGCCTACCCACAGTGATCTCCGCTTCAGGCCTCCACAGGGTTTCTAAGATACTGACAATCCATTGAGTTAAAGAATTTGACTTTATTTCTTTTTGGACCCTGCAAACCAAAACATCTGTTTCCTTCCTTCTTAATTTTCCTTCTCCTTCCCTGAAAACAAGTCTTCCCAGTTTAATTCTTTTTTTAATCATCTCACAGATTTTTTTTTTTCTATATTTAAAATAAGAATTTAACATTTTTGACAGTTTGTTTTCTTAAACAAGTATCTCTGAGAACCCTGGAGCCATGTTCTTTAAAGTAACTAGGATAATAATGTAATGACTTCCAAACAGCATTCAAGTTGCTTTACTTATTCTAATAAGAAAGAACAAAAGATTTTTAAAAGCAGAATGTGTCTGACATTATCAAGGGCCCTTACATGGAGGTAAAGAGAATTGGAATAGGTACAATCAATTTATCATGAAAGAATCTTGTTCTGCAGTGTACAGATGGAGAATTTCTTCCGTATGCAGCAGTATAATGAAGCAATAAGAGACAGAGATTATTCTTTCAGTTTTATTCATGTTATGCATAAGAATTCAGAATTTGTTCTTTGAAGGATAAGCATCCTAAATCACCTGTAAAACATTTGCCTTATCTTTCAATATTAAAGCACTAGTAGAAGTACTTCTGAGTTCTAAGAAAAAAAATTAACAAGCTTAGGAAATCAGTTTAACATGCTGCAAGTCTTCCAGTGAAATGTTAACTTTTTATACACAAAAGTGCTTGTGAGCACTTAGGCCTAGAAAAGCAAACCCACTTCCCCCCTCCTTACACCAATCTTTTTTTTTTTTTTTTTTTTTTTTCACTGAGTAGAAAATATGTAAAAAAAAATGCAACTATATATACTTTTGACAGCTCAAAGGAATAATAAATATAAAGGCTGACAAGGGTTGGCTTGTCATTGTAGTTCACTTCGATCAACTCTACATGGTTCTGTAGGACAATGAAATTCAATGCACTTATAATTTCCAAAAAAGTGAGCTCAGATTCTTTTAAAAGCATTTCTATGTGAAAACGGATCATTTACATGCCAAAAGCACTTTTAATGTGACATATTTAGCACATGTATTATTGAGAACGAAAGCTGCTTGAACTTAGTGAATTTTAAAGTCTATAAAATGGCACCCTGCTGAGCAGAAAGGTAGCTGTTCAGTGAATTTCCCAGTTATGTGATTATTTTGAATAACAGACTTGTACATAACTTTTTACGAAATTAAAGGTATGACATTTGCTTTAGTTTAGTCCTGTAAATTTCACTTTAGAACAAAGAATGGGCTGATGTATGAATTTGTTGATCCTTCAAGGAATTTTGCTGTTTTTTTAAAGAACAGTTTTATGTTTCATCTATTGAGTAACATATCAAACAGTTATCTTAGTAGATTTAATGAGCATTCATGTATAACTTAACACATATGAGGAAAATCAAGAATATCAAAAATAAAAGTATCATTTATTACCTTTGTCAACTGGGACTCACCCAGACACTGAGGAAAGATTATGACTACTTTGAGGAAAAATCCTGTTGCTTATGAAGCTTAGTTAGAAGAAGCATTTAAAGCTATAAAGTCATAAAATTTTCATATAGTTTGGCTCAGGTTCTCTTTAACATGATTGTATACACCATCCACTTCACTATCATGGAATTATGCAGTTCTACCTGCTCCCAGAAGAAGAGGAACCGGCAGGAGTATAAAACATATTCTGGATTCCTCCAAGTGTGATACATATATAAATAAGCTTTTTTTTTTTTTTTTTTTTTGTGGTTAGACAAAGGTTGCTAGTTTTGCATATGAGGTGCCTTCAGTTGAAAAGCACCCTCCAAAACAATAGTGGTGTGTCTGCTCACATTGATGTCATGTTGGCTGCTGATAAGAACAAACTACGTAAACAAGTTATATTTCTTTTATCAAAAGCATCCAAAAATGGGACTACCTGTAGTTAACAACTGAAGAAAACATTTTTAGTTTGGTGTAGGCTTAAGCATTCTGTAGCATTTGGGTCTATGAAACAGAATTCAGAGGATGAAATGAGAATGTTGGAAAGATATTCATGACATCTTCTGATTGTAACTTGTTTGTTCTCACTATGTATGTAGCGATCCATAAATAAGGTGCTTGCAAAGAGAACAAGATAAGCCTTTCTTTCAGGGTCCACTCTTCTTTTAATCTAAACACCAAACCCAAACAAACACATACCATAAAATGATTCTACTTCAATCTGAATCAATAAAGTGAATCTAATTCAAAGCATTTCTCCTGTGATTTGTAAAAACCCCTGCTGAGGAGTATTTTACAATATAAAAAAACTTCCTCTACTAACACAAACACAGTGTACAAATATTTCCAGCAGTTTTAAACAACTCATGAGCTATAAAAAATAACAGTAAGACTATCCTGAAAAAGAACTTTCAAATAGTCATGTCCCCCCACCCCTTTTTTCTATTAAACAGGATGCTTTCAGAAAAGGGATGTAGAGGTATAAGATTAAAACTACAACACTTGATATTACATTTTGAAACACATTCCTTAACTTGATCCCTTCGTGTTCTTTTAACACTCATTCCCTTATTGATTGGACTGAGGAATTATATTTTCTTTTGATTTCAAATCTGATGTAAAACCAGAATGCTATGACAAACACAAAACTTGAAATTAAGATTCAGGAGCCAAGGAGTTGTGATAAGCCAGCAGTTTATCACACATGGAATGAAACTTCTGTTACATATAGGAACTGCTTGAAAATTTCAGGGAATTCAGGGCTTCTGATGAAACACTGCAGTCTGATGGTTAATGTGCCACTGGAAAGGTGTAAGGACTTAAACACTGGATGGGATAGGTCATTTCCTGAATACATACCCACAAGAGTGTATGTGCTTTGCCAAACGTATGTCTACTTTCCCTTAGTTCATAGCCCAGAGCGAAGCCCTGTAAATTAAATACAACAAATACATTAACTGAAAAAAAAGCTTGCTTCCTTGACTTGTTTTCAGATGTGTAATTAAAAAAAAAAAAAAAAATGTAAATATGGCAGTCAAAGGAAAGAGCTTAAAACTATTCCCTGTTTACTTCTGAAATGTAATGTTTTGAAGGCTTGCTCAGATCATTCCCTATTCTTCATATCCTGTAGTAATCCAACAGTTACTAATCTAGACAAATGTTAGTGGGGGGAAAAAAGGTTTCTTTTAGCATACATGCAGCAAGGTTTTAATTTGTAGCTGATAATTTGCTACTGGAAGCTTACCCTGATTAGTCTTGTTATGGCACTAACAGTTTTTGAGGTAGTGTGAATTACCTACTGTGTATGTTTTTACCACCCATTCAGGGATGAAAATGAGTTACAACCTAGGCCTCAATTAAAGCTTGAAATAAGAAAACCTAAAACTTCTTTTATGTCCTCACTTCTAAAGAATAGAATTAGTTGCTTCTGATATTACTGGAATTGTAATTCACACTCCTGGAAATCCAGCAATGGTCTTTCAACCCTTTTCAAAGAAGCACATTTCATCTGTTACCCAATTATGCTGCCTTTGCTCCAAGTCAAATCATCATCTAACAGCTGACAATTGAAACAGACTCTATTTGTGAAAATGAATGGTGTATTTATCTGGTAATGCAGAATGTTTTTAAGTGTTACTCTAGCCATCGTGTAGAAATTAGGATGTTATTGCTTGTTAGATTAATTATCATTTCTGGGAAACTGATTTGTAGATTGGTTCCATCAGAGCAACATAGTAGGTTTTTCTATCAGCGTTATATGCAAATCATGCCATAGGCATTACAATAAGCAATATATTGCCCATAATCTAAGCATCTGTCTTAAAATAAAGAACTCATAATAAGAATCATTACTTCTCAAAGGGGAATCCATTTTACCCTTCTTGTACACTGGTGCTTGATAGTCCACTAATCTTAACTGATCACCTTCCACAGAATAAAGGAAACTATATGGAATTAAAAAATACAAACAACATCCAATAATATTCCCCTTACCTACGTTTCTCCATTTTCTCTTAACAATGTGCAAGTATTGTTCAGCTATTGTTCAGGGCATATTGTAATAAACAGCCAGATACAAAGCATCCTTCACTACTACCTAGCAACTTGATATGACAATTTCTCAATTTGCCACAGAAGTGTGGAATCTTAATTTAGATTTCACTAATAATAATTTTAAGGGAAGGAAAAATGAGATAAATTGTAATGGTAAGTATCATTATAATTATTTTACTGTGTCACTATTCCCAGGTTCCCATAGATGATGTGAGACACTGTAACAATAATAACACAACTGGTAGGTGTTGAGGATAGAAGCTAGGAGATAGGACATTCTTCATTAAAAACAACCAAAAAAAACCCCAACAGCACAACAGCAACAACAAAAAGATTTTTAAAAAGTGACTATCAAGGAGTTCAGGAGTCATGGGGAACATTCTGGCATACCACAAATATAACATATTTACTTCAGTACTTATATATTATTATATACTTATAATACTTCAGTGTCTACGCTGTGAGATGAAATGCAGACACTGCTCCTTAGATAACATCAGACACTCTAGTGAGATTAAAGCCAGCAGAAGCTGCCTATCTCTACTGAAATAAATTCTCCTACCACTTCTGTGAATATACTGTTAAGAGTTGGGGAAGAAAGGAAAAATGCAAGCAAAGCAAAGCTACCACACTGATGAGTGGCAACTGTCAGTTTATGTGCTTTATGTTAAGGTGTTTTATTCCCCTATGATAATTTTAAAGAACCCTACACAAATTGCACAGAAACCTATTGGGCTTAACACCTGTTAAATTTCCCAGGCAGAAAATCTGTCCAATATAGATGTTTCTCTCTCCTCTACATGTATTTTCATTTCTTTTTACTCTTCTCTGGCTTTATGGCAAATGGACTTTAGACTTCCTTTGTCTTTTACCCATAGTTAACCTTTCACAGAAGGGTTTATCATACAGTCATTCCGAAGTTCTTTTTTTTTTTTTTTTTTATTGTAAAAGTGACATTTTGAAAAGTGCACCTTATCTAATTCCCTTTTTATCATACAAAGGGACAGATTGTCAACTGCTATAAATTTGTGTATCCTTTCTGAGGTCAGTACATCTGATTTGTGCAACTGAAGTTTGACTTTAAGGAAGTTTACCAGATCCTCCAAAAACTCCAGTTTACAGTTCCTCCAAAATGTTTATATTCTATGGGGATTTTGTCTTAGATTAATCCTAGACCTCATGTTGGGCATCTAATCTAGGTGCATCCATGTCCTGTGTTTCCTCTAGAAGTTAGCCATTACTTTGTAGACCCTGTCCTCTCTCAATTGAAAGCAGTGGTTCTTCCAACATGGAGGAGACCTTCATGAATTCCTCAACACCAGGAATAAATTTGCAATTTTACTGTTTGTTTTTCGAAGTTGAGGCCATAGCATCCTAGCAACCAAGCTTCTTCAAGAGGGTGTGATGTTAAAAAATCCCAGTTAGCTAGTAAGAATACAGACTTTCCTCACTGCTACAGAAATACTACAATAGCACATCACTACACATGTCATGGCTACCTTATGAAATTATCTGAATCAGAAACCAGGAAAGATGTGTAAAAATGAAACTTGGGTTGAACTGTACATTCACTGTGTATTCACAGTGAACACCCAACAACATGAATGCTCCTTCATACCTGCATTTTCCCCATACAAACAGTTATTCATGACATTCTCTTCCATACTGTGTTTTCTGTTATACTGTATTCACCACAGTTGTCCCCAAATGCACATCACATGATCTCTTCTACTGTGTATTAAGACACATGACAACTATTTTTTCTGTGTTTATTTTGTACTGTTTACAAATGTGTAAAATTAAATATATTTTTTTAGTAGGTATAAGTAGAGTTGTTTCTATAGACTTGGAAATAGAAAATATTGGAGAATATACTATATCGGAAAATAAATAATCTGTTTCTTGTATTAAAAATATAT
>JAOEGS010004362.1:2038-12878 GCA_025447755.1 Corythornis vintsioides | reverse complement strand
ATTAAAAATATATATATGTTCCCTGGTTTGAATAAAAAGTATAGATCTGCTTGAGAAGAAACCACTACTAGAGTAAAGAGAATTATAGACAATTTCTTTTAGAAAGTCATATTAATGGAAAATCAGAATGCCTCAGCTTATGATGCCCATTTGCAATATCATACAGAATGCACCTGTACTATATACCTTACACCACACACTCAAGAGATTGTCAGACTAAGTCTGTAATATTTTTCTATGTGCTGAACATTGGGTCCTACCACATTTAAAGTTGGTAAGTACAATAATAAGCAACTATCTTGTGAAACACAAAAAACAGTTTGTACAGTGCTTTGAAACATCAAGACATTTCAAGGTAATTTACCAGAATTTTTCAATAATTGAATAACGCAGTTTGCAGCTCCTAGCTAATAACAGTAAGCAAAAGGAAAGCAAGTGAGTCTTCTCTACTATCAAGGTATATAGTAGAGAAGAATCTTTCTGTTCCTTAATCTTTTCCTCTCCTGGGGCTGTCAGTTGTGCAAAATAGCTTGAAATTACGGATTTTTTTCTCATGGACTACAGTTTGCTCAGGGACTATTCAAGTAAACAAAGTCATTCAAGTTATGATCTGGTTGCCTCTTTCCCCACTATATTTACAATATATTTTCTGTCATTGTTACAGTATTGATCAAATAATGTTTTGTAAATATTCTATACAGTGGTGGTGTAGTTTATGTGTTGAAAAAGTCAGATTATGTTGGTCCACATTCATTTTGCATGCAAAACATCTGCACCACATTTTCACTTTGATAAAATAATGCTTTTGATCCCTTTTGCATATTATGCCAAAAAAACCCAACAAAGCTTACAACCTGACAAACACCATAAGTTAAATAAAACTGCAGTTGTGCCTATGTTGAAACAACCAAGAGATTTACTATTTAATTCACCACTGCAAACATTCTACTTTGAAAATTATAATGTACATAATGCCCAGATAGTATAGAATTTCCTGTTGAAATAGAAGCTAAACCAAAGCAGGCTCCTTTAAAGACCTTGTTCTACTATATTAACACAGAAAAAAGGAGCAAAAAGGAGTGAACGTCAGTACCCAGAAAATAAGGTGTTTGCTTTATATATTTAGTACTCTGTTGTTTGTATGTGATGGATTTGATACCCTCTGTCCATTTTCCTCGATATTCCCGACCAAAACTCTCTGCTGAAGTGACTTCAGGTAAAAAACACTGTTAATTTCCTCATGTCTTTTCTAGTCCTTTACCAAGCAGCCCTGAAGAGAAGAACATCTAAACTACAGCATGACTCCCTTGATAGACATGTTAGTATTTGGAAGAGGTCCCGAATGAAGCATGGTGGGGTGAGCACTCTGTCATCTACTGTTATAGCTTCAGGTCTGCCTGCAGGTTTGGGGGCTTCATAGGTGTTTGATTACTTCCCTAGTCAACAGGACAAGCAGGCAGTGTTGTATTAGCAAAGCTTTAATAGAAATACTCAGGAGCCTGTATTCTGTTCTGTGGCTCTGCAGTGTGTTCCTCAGCAGCAGACCCACCATTTTGCAATCCCCATTCAATCAAATCTCCTCTTGAAACCTGAAGCACTCTCTCACTCCAGTTACTTACAGTGGTGGTTTGGAAGTTGCATAACTGGTTTTCCACCATCCAGAAGTAGGCTTTTTAACTTTCTAATGTTCCAAGGAGACCCCATGTCACATGAGTAGGAGAAAATATGAACTGCATCTCATATTTGCAGAGAGATGTTGTACTTGGAGAGGGATATAGGTCTTAAACCCCATCCAGCCATGCAATTGTAGAAGGGCTATTGCATAGGGGAGTATGGGGAACAATGGTTCCTAATGCTGCTTCAGCTCAGGGCATGACTAAGAAACACAGCCCCTGGGTAAAACACTGGTCTTTTATTCCCTCCTGTCCAGCACCATATCCTGCACCAGGTACATGAAGCAAGCAAAGATCCTCTGTTGTCAAGTTTACAGTCTGTGCAATATGAGATGAAGTAAATCGATATGAGGTGAAGTAAAAGGAGAGAGATTAAGACTCAGCATATTCAGTAGTAGCATCTAGTAGATCATATGACATATTAGTGTGGCACTGTTTGGCAGGTTATTACACTCATTGCTACATATAGATAATGGGGTGCAGACTAAGCAGTGATGAAGGATTTTGTTCATAGAGATTCCATTAACTACAAAGTACCTACAGCATAACCATTGTTTAATGATCGCTTTTCTCCTGCTCTACAACTACAATACACAGAATGAGAATTCACGGTTGCACATAATAAACAGAAAAAATATTTTCTGTTTCTTAACATGTACAATATCTGTGCATTGACAGGGGCTGTCAATGTCAAAGGTTGCACATCCAGCCTCATACCCAAGAGGAGGGAAATGGACAGGCTCAGAGTAACATTACTTACTCCAGCTCTACCCTGACACTGACCTACTCTTCAATCAGAGCAAACCACGCTTTAAACAAGAAGCAACAGAGGTGAAACAAAAGTAGTTCAGCTCCTCTGCTGCTACAGGTCAACTCTGAGCAAAACTCTTTTGAGAAAAGACCATTTCTGTGGTGGCTTGTGTGTGATGTAGATTACTGTCCATGAAGGACTGGATTGAAAACACTGAACTCATTGTGTATGCACATATAGATTATTTGATAAAGTTAACTATAAAATAAGAGATATATACTGTCTTAAAAACTGTCTCAATATGACCATTTAAACAGTATAGTAGCTACAGTTTAGATTACTGGATTCTGGGTCTGAGTTTGTAGTTGTTTCTTATACTGTACCACTGAAATAATTTTATGACTCTTACACTATTTTGTAGATAGCTGGAAACTATGAAACTGCTCTACTCTAAAATGACGCAGTTTTCTTTCCCTTTTAGCCAGTTAAGTCTCTTTAGCCAAGATTATTCATCAATTCTTTTTTTTTTTTTTTTTGTCCCCTCAAATGTCAGAAAAATCCCCTAAAAAAGGGGATGTAGTTCTGATTAGATTAAGTGAATTTGAACACTGAAAAATATTTCTAGGTTCATTTTTGGATGAAAATAACTTTTCTAATAATTTATTTTTAGTGTAAGATGATTTACTACCTCAATTTCAGGTACTTTATTCCATTTAGATATTCATAGATTCATAGAATCATTAAGGTTAGAAAAGACCTCTAAGATCAAGTCCAACTGTCTACCCAACATTGTCATGACCACTAAATTACATCCTGAAGCACCCTGTCTACTCATCTTTTGAATACCTTCAGGGATAGGTCCTACCTCAAATATTTTGACTACAAGTGATTGGTCTGTGATAGTTTATCATGAAAGTAAGATAATGCTGAAAAGTGCAGCATCAAAGCTGAGAATAATAAATTCAAAATTTATTGGCAATGATTTAAAAAAAAAAAAACCAACAACAAAAAAACCCCAAACAAAACCAAAACATATACACAGCAAAAAAAGAGAGTCAGAAAAGTTAAAATTATATAAAACTCCAATATTGTGCCCTGATTTGTCTTTTGCTCAAGAAGCTTTTGGCAATTTCAGGAAAAAAAATTAAAATTGCTTTAAAATACTCTGCAGTATGCAGCGTATGTCCAGTCCAAATAGGAAGACTAAAGCTAAAAATGAGAAGTTTTACAGACAACATATTGACACAGGCTAGGGCAGGTATTTAAAAAGATTTTTTTGTCCCATTAAAAAGGTCATATGTTGAAATGCTCTGTGGGAATTCTTATTACTTGCCTTAATTTTTCATGAGAAGAATGAGAAGGCTCTTTTGTATCAGCACTACTTAAAGGAAAGTTCAGCTGCCAAATGAGTATTCAGAAAACCAAATAAATGCGACAAAGGCCACTGTCTAGTGGTTCTTTGTACACCCCACTCATCATCCAAGCTAAGGTATGCAATAAGCTGCTTTGTAATTTCACCTTCATTGTAAATGCTTCTTGCAGATGTAAACAGCAACTCAAAGACTCAAAACAGCAAAATCACTAAACACATTTTCCCAAGCGCCTTAAGACACCATAGAAAGGATCAAGTAGATACTACACCACATAGAAAGCCATCAGTTCTTCCTTTAGTCTGCATGACCTGGTTGATGCACAACAAACTTTTGTGTCTATTCTGAAATCTGCCAATTCTTTTGTATTTCTGCTTTTATAGCTCTCAGGCTTGCACTATACTACAGAAGCATTTTATTTGCAACCTCAGCTACAGAAGACAGAAACTGTATTAGCAGAATGTGGCTGTGTTTGCTGTAGATAAGATTCTCCTCTTGTCTATTGATCCACCTATATCTTTGCCAAAAAAACTGTAAAGTCTGTCAAGTGTGGGCAGACTGTCTGTGCTTCCCAGACTGATTCGAAAAGATTTTTCTGCAGAACCCTACATTCCCATATCAGCATTGGTTTCACCCTCTTTCTAGGGCATTCCAAAGAATAATTTATTAAATATCTTGACTTTTGATTTGTGAATAGTGGCAAAAATCTCTATAATCTGTTCATCATCTGAACCAATGAAACACACTTTTCCATGATTTACTGTAGTGTTGACTCTGCTATCAAAGAAAGTGCAGACCCCAGATACTCTGGGATCACTATATGAGCATTTCTCCCAGATGGTTTTTCTGATGTCTTATAAGGTGTGAATAATCAGAGCAGCTTTCTCCTTCACTTGGGACCTCTTTCTTTTTTTTTTTTTTTTTAAGTTTTGTTTGGTATCCTATCCAATATCTACTGTCCACGAAATTCAATGGAAATCAACAACTGGTTTCAGAAGTGATTAGCAGAGGACACAGACAGAAAGACAAATAATGGCAATAAATGCACCTGTTTTCAAAAGGAAACCAGGCTCGAGAAGTATTCACAATTGTTATAAAATGAAGAACAGATATTAGACCACTGACTTGTACATCGTAATCCAAATAAGCTTTCTCCGTGAAACTTGGTTTAGGGAAGGGTAAATTATGCAGTTAAATGGATTAAGAACTGACCAGCTGACAAGTCCAACAGGTGGTTTTCAGTGAAGAATTACCAAATGAGGATGTTTCTATTGTGTGAAACTGGCTTGACCCTATTTAAAATTTGCTTCTGCCACATGATACTAAATAACCAATCAAGGCTGATAAAATTGGCAAGTAACGCAGAGATCAGGAAAGCCATGGTCAGTAGTCAAGATGTCACAGTATGCTGTGTGTCCCCATGCAAAGTATCAACATAATTAAATGCAAAGCTATACACTGAAGAACAACAACTTAATATTCAGAACAAGAAACTGACTGTATGCTGGAAAAGAATGGCTGAATGTGACTGGAATTTACAACAGAAAAGAATCTTAACATGACCTTCCTGGGTTTCCAGTGTGAGTGACTGGTCAGTTCCTCAGTGCTCTCAGGGACACAAATTCAACAGGCCATACTGCCACATGTAATGGAGTATGTGTTGTACCTGGAATGGTTCAGAGTTTCACCTCAACACAGCCACCTACACTGATATGATAAAGGAAATTGCACCAAACCAAATTTCTGCATGTAATTTTACATGAGAGAATGAGCAAAGGGACTTAGTGGCAGAACAAATTAGTACAGTATCTATTCATTGTTTAAGAAATACTGCAATAGAAATTCTTGCTCAGGTCACATTGAAACTGAGTTTTGATGTCTTTTCTTAGTTCTTACTTTTCCATATGAAAGGCCCATGATGTGAACAGCAATGGCATCACAGGTCTACATACTTTTCAGGGACTCATCTTCTTGCCGTGTCCTCCTATAACTACAGTTCTCATAAACAGAACACTGAGATGTAGTAATTTTAAGACTACAATGAAGAAAACTCTGAACAAGTAAACCTAAGGGAAATACGTCATGTTAATGATAAGCAGAAATTTAAAAAACAAAACCTAGTGACTTTTTCAGATTTCTTCCCCAGATAATAGGCAGACTGTTACATGACACTTGGATGTTTGCACACCAATATGCAAACTAAGCATTTTCTTAAGAAAGCAGGGTCAGGTCCCAGCGCCAGACAGTGCGCTGCCACATTTTGTTCACTCAGAATCACAGAATGTTAGGGACTAGAAGGGACCTAGAAGATCATCTAGTCCAACCCCCCTGCCAGAGCAGGATCACCTAGACTAAGATCACTCCTGGACACATCATCTGGTATCAGGATGCATGACGAAAGGAATTTATTTTATAGACCCAGGTGAATAGAAAACAGTAAGATCAACTGTGTTACATAGAAACTCGTCAAATAGTCTTTTTCTACCTTTGAAGTATTTTTGAGGTCTGCAGGGGTTAGGAGCAGAGTAACCATTACTGAGAGCTGTTCATTATGGTGCTGAGTAGACAGCTCAGGGGTGGGAGTGTTAGACTGGATACAAAATACATAAAGTAAGTGTGCTGACTGGGAAAAAAGAAAGGTAAGTTTATCTGTTGTCCAGGGAACCAGGGAGGTGGCACAGAGATGCCTGGCAACTGCTTCTAGTTGGGATTAACATCTAAAAGGAGGCTTTCCATCAAGTCCATAGACCAAGCCCTGTAACATGACTGAATGGTGATATTAAATGTACAGTGAATCATGTTCACTACTAAACTACTTGAGCAGATGCAGTACCAGATCCACTCAAATAAAAAAACATAGAAGTGAGTCGATAAATGTGTGGGTTTGTTTGTTTGGGTTTTTTTTCACATGTAAGCATAAGAACCCACCTATTTAATGAATCTTTAAAGCTCACAGAAACATGCTCAAATTTATGTAGCATTTTTTATACTATACATCTGTGCTATAGCTATGCCAAATAGTTTCCTTGAAGTAACTGTTATTTTTTACAGTAGCAGTATTACTGTACCTTAACTATATAAATATATATATTCTGCAATAAAATTCTTGTCTCCTCATACACCTTTTGGTCTCGCATTGCTAAATTTAAGATAATAACTGTCCAAACACACTCTGAAAGTCCTCTTTTACTTTAAAAAAAATATTGGTTATGTTGTGATAAGTATTGCCTTTTATATTTAGAGATTCATATTGGACATTAAATATATACAATATTGAAAAAGGAGTTAATGCTGTGGTTTGCAATAAAGCTAAGAAGGAAAAGAGCAAATACAATAAATCAGAAACTTGCAACATGCTTCTCTGGGAGGGAAATAGGTTTATGTATCAAGACAGCCTTACACACATGATAAAATTAAATTTAGCATAAACACGTATAATTTATCCAAAATGCTGTTACATCATTTTAAAAACATAGAAAAAAATTGAAAATACATTAATTTTTTTCCTCTTCCTTTATATGTTGATATTAATTACTTCATGCACACAAATATGAAATTTATACTATTGCCACATTTCCTTATCCAATGTTGTTTCCAATACACTTTCATTTTTAGGTTTAATTGTTTTAAGCAGCTCTTAGAGCTGCACAATCACAGACTGCTGTCACTTGTCTGATAGGAACACCCCATTTTCACAACTCTCTGAATCGCAAGCCCTAAGACACATGAGTATTGTCATTTCAGAGTAACAGACTAGGAATACCTTTTTACACAATGGGAGTGTAATGGGTTCTGTGTGGTTTGAGACAATATAAAGTTGGGTGGAAAGAATACCTGAAAGCATGGAGATACTGGACACAGATATGCATTGTACTGGAGATTTGGAAAAATATATCTGTAAGCAAATTGTTTTGCCAATTTTCTCCTGACAGTAACAGCAACCACATGCCTGATGCAAATAAAAAATAAACAATGAATAGAATGAAAAAACTTGCTTTCCTCAAGTCAACGAGTTATGTCATAAGGGAGTACTATGGACGGAAAATGCAGGGAAGAAGTTTAAATGCTAAATTCATCCGAAAGGGGGGCTAAAGGGCTGTGCACAAGGGCTCCCTGGCATTTCTGCATGTAATTACTATCCACAGATTTTAATTTAGACAGACACCTATCTCAGTGCTTTTGCATTCGGTTATCCCATTTGCATTACAGTAATTGCACGTGTAAATATAGCAGGGAAATTGACCTCATGCCTTCATTATTTTTTTTTAATGTGGTCTACATTTGTAAAAACACAGATTTACCACTTCTGAATTCTGCTTCTCATAAATATCAGTATATATCAGGGTTATTACTTGATTTCCAAGTATTGAGAAAAGAAGGAAAGGAGAAGGTGAGAGCTCCTGTAAGTACAAATAAAGACATGTTTGAAGGAGCAGGAAGAGCTTATGATAAGAAATATAGTGACATTATTGTGATTTACAGATAAAACATTCCAGCCAGAATCTGTGTAGGAGAGAAAGATACAGCACTGTTAAAAATAACAGGACAGCTCTTCAGCTGATGCAATTCAGCAAAGCTCCACTAGAAACAATGAAGCTGCAGTGATTTACACTGGATTGAGATCTAGCTCAATATGTTTATAGCTTAATGGCTCAATATTAATCTAAAAATCAGAGAAGTAACAACTTGTCATTTATTTAACCCACCATGATGGAAGGTTAAACTAAATACAGAAAACCCATAACAAATAGCAGGGACATTCTAAGGTCACCAAATGAATGTTGTCGTTTCTGTATTCAGGCCAATGATAAAAGAGTTTTAAAATGTTTGGACATTCAATCTATGTAGTGCCACAACCTGAACATACCCCTTTGCCAAACACAGGCTCACTAAATCCTCTTGGAATGTTGTTTACCTCTGAATAAATCAAATTTTGACAGAGTAGGTTAACTTTACAGATTCATTTTTCAAGCACGAGTGATTGATATTTTCTACTGAAAGTAAGCTACAAAATTCTTACTGCATTACTGACTATTGGAAGTCATATTGTTCTTGGTGTCATATGGAAATCCAGCCCATTTTTCATGCAGTTTGTTTCACAGCCATCCACCCTCTCTTTGAGAACACAGCAGTGATTGTACCTCAAATGAGGATCACCCAGCAGAGATACTTGCCCAATTATTTAAAGCCAGTGTCTGTCACCCAGAGGCTGAATGTGCTTTACAGTGCATTTTTCAGCACTGGTCCAGTGTTAAAATACTAAATCTATTATCTAGGCTTATATCACACAACAGTATAGAAGCCGAATGAAAGCCAAGATATAGCAAGGTTTATTGTTAGCTGGTTAGAAACAAATCAAAAGAGAAATTAGGAAGGGGAGCTAGAAGAAATATCTATCATTTAATTTAAAGAATAAAAACTTTTGTGGAAAGGTCAGAGAAAACCCCAACAATTTAATTTTAAAATTTCTATGTATTTCCTATTCCCTTCATTAAAAAATAAATATGCATTCAAAATCTTCTGATGACAACAACAATATTCATACATTGCATTACATGTTTGTCCAACTGAATATGCTATTTTGGTTAGTATCAGTTCAATTATGATATGTAATACTGCTTGAGGCTATCTGATATGGGTGTCTATGGAAAATGATTGTAATTTTTTTATTTATTTATTTATTATAATGACCTTGGTCTGTGACAGGACTGAATTAAGTATCAGTGAGAATTTACACAATTCACTGTGCTCTGGTTTATGCCACTTAACATTCAGTGTTTAACTGGAGCACCTAAGTTAGGCGGATGAATTTAGATGCACATTTGTCCTGTGGCTCTCTATAATGTCAATGAAGACTGATAGGCACTGCCAAAAGGCAATTCAGATTTCAGACAAATGGAATTACCTTTTGAGGTGTCTACCACCCCCATCTTCAATAGAGGGAGCCTAGGATATGTGTGTTTCTACATTCAGTGCTTCAAATGAGTGCTTAACAGTTACCTTGGGATGTATATTACACATATATACTGGGGAAATATATATCCTTGAATTATTAATATTTAATAATATAATACTATGCTAGAAAACTAGTATTTCCTGAATGAAAAGTCAACAACCATCTGACAAAAAAAAAATAAAATCCAGCTTCCACATCACAGGTTTGCACTTACTTTTCTCAGTGTTTCCTTACAATACAGTCTACAAGTGTTTGGAAATCTGTCTGTTGAGCAACATCAGCTAATTTCTACAGTCATATATATGTGCCCATTCACCAATTTAATTTTTATTCCTCTTCAATGCAGTTTCCAGATATTGTCATAATCATCCTGGATACCTTCATTATGGGCAGGAAAACAGCTTATTTAAGAACATCTCTTAGTTTTCATATATTTCATATAGGCTTTGAGGTTACTCACTTTGGGGTTCTACTTGGGGGCTGGGCAGGACTGACAAATATTGAGCACTCAGAAACTATTCTTCATTCAGTGCAGCTAGGGTGTGCATTTTTTTCCTTTAGATTCCAGGTATAAATCCCACTGTTACTAACTAAAGTATCTCCCTTAACTTGCTGAGTAACCCTCTATCCCTGAGGATCAGTTGTTGGTTAAATAGTCTCAGGTTAACAAACTGAACCAAGATATTAACTTCCTGTGTGCATGTTGTAACCACTGCACTGCCGCATTAAGTGACATCTTCATTCTTGCAGTTCTAAAGGAAAAACAATCAAGTGGAGGCCTGAGCACCTAGCTACGGAGGGTGTGGGGAGTGCAGCAGGATGGGTCTAAAAATGAAGTACCACCCTTAGCCTTGAAAAGGCAGTCTGAAGAGTGTGACTTCAGCCTAACTTCAGCCACTGCTGGATTGAGTGTGCTTGTTGAAGCCTTTTGCAGCACCTCTTAGGCACCTCAACTCCATAATCTTCTAGGTTTAATTTTTTTTTTTTTTTTTTTTTTTTTTTTTTTTTTTTTTTTTTTTTTTTTTGTTGTTGGTTACAAATATTTTGTGTGTTAGGATTATAAAAAAAAAAATAAAAAAAAATAGATGTA
>JAOEGS010004360.1:6185-20687 GCA_025447755.1 Corythornis vintsioides | reverse complement strand
GGGTGACTTGGTCTAGGTGATCCTGCTCAGGCAGGGGGGTTGGACTAGATGATCTTCTAGGTCCCTTCCGACCCCTAGCATTCTGTGATTATGTGATATCAGCTCTTGAAAGCAATTCAGCCCCTGGCTCAGTGTTGGGCTTCACAGCAATGCCACAACTGAGGCTCAGGATGGTGAGTCCAGTAGAGTACCAATTTCTATTCCACCAGCTCCCTCAGCAACCACCTCTGCATAACCCAAGATATCCTGTCAGCCCTTGTCCTTCCCTGAGTCCCAGGCCTCAGACATCTCCTCTCTGTCACAGCAGCAGAAGCTTCAGCAGGACCCAGATGTCATTTTGTCCCCAAGTCAAGTGGAGGAATACTTTAGGTGCATTCTTCTGAGACCACTACCCTATCCACAGCTCTGTTCCAGATTAAACACTGGATTTATTTTTGTCCACATGGGCAGATGCAGGGGGGTAGTTTTATGGGGCAGTGATCTGAACTGCAGTGTTTATCACACAGATTCTCAGAATGGTAGGATTTGGAAGGGACTCCTGGAGATCTAATGCAATCAGCCTGCTACAGCACGTTCACCTAGAGCAGGTTGCAGGTATCAGGTGTTAACATTATTATCAAGTATTAGTATTACCTAAGTTGGGCAATATATCAGCTGAAGTTAGTTCCTGAAAGTAGTGTTGTCCACACATCCTAAATTTCTTCATTTTACCTATGCTTCTTTTCCCTTTCAGCTTCAATGATAACTGTAACCTTATTCTACATCCAAGGTTAAGATAAACATTGCTGATTTATCCAGGATTGCTGGAAAGTACATGCATGGACCTCGTGTAATCACAATCTCTTTGCTCCTCTCCTCCCAGGAACTATTACAAGAGGTAGTGCTACTGTGCTCATCAGAGACTGGGGTCAGGTGGCTTTCTCCCCTTGAGTTCACCAGTATCAACATACACATATCAAACAGAGATAATAGAAACATCTTGGCTGCTAGGGTCTAATCCAACACCCTCTGGAGCAAGCTGTGATACTCAGATTGACTTCAACAAGCTTCTGTTAAACATTACGCCTCAGATCTCATCCTCCATTAGCATGTTAATTAAACACCAAGGGCTCTCACCAGAGGCCTGACTCAACAGGAATTACTTGATGACAAGCAGGGCAAACCCTTTTGATCTCTCCTGTAACTGGGGCTACTGGTACTCATGGCAGAGCAAAAGGATATTTTGGGTGAAACTTGCCTTTCTCAGTTTTACCTACTGAAATGCATTTGAGCAGGTTGGGTTTTTCAAGTCCATCCTCAAAGACCTTCCATCATGCATGGCCACCCTCAATGGGCTACCCCTGTCCTTCAGACATGGTGCATCAGGACTGCCATGCACTGCTGTCCAGAAATACGGGCTTGGGAGGCTGCTACCTGGCAGACTCAGGTTAACCTTCCTTCATCCAGCCTAGAGTGTCAGGAGAGAAACTTCATCCCTTAAGAAGTGGGTCTTCTGCCAGCAACATACACAAACTGTCTCCCCACCAGCTTCAGAGGAAGCAGGGATAGTTACTTGAGGCTTCTCCTCACTTATAAAAAAAGATATTTTATTATATATAAAACTGGAAAATGAGGCCACTCTCGCTATTCACCTTGTTCTAATGATTTTCTACACCTCTGATATCATGAAATTTGTGGAATTACGGTTTTTTTTTTCCTCTTGTATGACTCTCAGGCTCAAAGTACTCAGGATAAAGTACACCACTGAAGTATTAGACAAGGTATGTGCTTCCTAGCAAAAACAAAACAAGTTTGAGAGATGCTGAGATGCTCTCAGTCTGAGCAGCACATTGCTGTGGTCATGTAGCAGGTAGAATAAGGAACCTGCCCTGTACAGAAAGTAAGGACACATGAGAGTAACTACTATAGACTGCTTCTCCCAAGTAAATTAAACACCATAATTAAACATTGTAATAATGAGTTTCAGATGATTTGATAAATTACACCTAGAGGTTAGAAGACTGAGCATATTTTTATACACAAAGGGGAATAGGGTTATGATAACACCCATGAGGAAGAAGACTGAGATTTGCTTATCTTTCTGGCAGGAATTTTAAGGCTAGGCAACCTAGAGATCAAAGCCAAAAATAATTATTTCATTGTATCTATGGACAAATGGAAATCGAATAACTTCTAACAAGAGAGTTATTTTCAGAGCAGTTCATTGCTAGGTACCATACTTTATATTTAACTCTTACTGATAAAAGCAGCAATTTCAAACATTATTAAGAGTTGACAAAGTTATCAGCTACTCTAGACAGTGTGAAAATACCCTTGGGTGAGACTGACTTACAGAACAAATCAGGAGAAAATTCACACACACAAGATAACCCACCTTGTCCCCTCAAAAAGTATTGCTCAGGACTGACAATCTTAGCTGGGTTTTGCTGAACACAGAGCAGCAAGCATTGAGCAGAAGTAGAGCTGAAATCCTAATAGAAAAGAAAATACCACGCAATCAGTTTCTGAAGTGGCCTGAGCAAGTAGGACGTGCATATCTGACAGAAGGCTGACCCTGAAACGCACACCCAGGCTCCAAATGAACCATTTGCTGCTAGACACACTCATATGCACTTGCAAATGCAGTCGGCAATTTTCCCACCTCATTTTGAGAGCTGAGCTCTTGTTATTGCTGATGGGGGCCAAAAACCCCCAAACCTGCTCAAAGTTGAAGCAGCTGTGTCCATAGCTCTGAATGAGCGAGATTAGAAAAAAAATCAGGAAAAGTTTAAGACACATCTATGTATGAGACTCACTCTGCAAAATAGATACTGTTAAAGGAAGTTGAAACTTCTCCAAGCAGATGAATGATTACCATTACTTTATGGAGATGAGGGGAAATATTAGTCATTCTCAATGTTCTTTATATTAAAAATGAAGATGAAAGTGCTTTGAATAAATGTAAGATAGGAAGGATTTGACATCATAAAATGAATAATGCATCAGTACTTGTCTCTCAGAAATCCTGACTCCTAGACCCAGAATTCACAAAGAGGTACACAAATACAGCCCTTTTACTGCTGACTCAGCAGGTGAAAAAACTAACAGGCATCTTCAGAGCACTGTGGCTGCTGACTGGACATTTTTTAATTGGTGAAACTTCAGCAGCTCAGGTGACCAACAACTGTTACCTACTAAACTTGATAGGTCAAGTTTCAGTATCACATCACTTTGCCAGCTGAAAATTATTTTGTTGCATTCTATTATTTTTTGGCACATTCATCCAGTCAAGAACATTGGATTTCTTGTATCACACATTGGATTTCCCCCTAACAGCCTTAAGCATAAAAAATATCTCTTGTGCTACACTTATCTAACTGTAGACAATTTTTCATAACAATTAATAAATGTTGGATTATTCTCATGTCTCTCAAAGGAGATATCTATCCGTGTAAATAACACAAGAATGGTGTGAGTTAGTGAAGGGCTAATGACCCCTTTTGAACTATTTAGAGAGGCTACAAACATATGATATGTGCCCCTACTGCATCTGCTATGTGGAACTTCATTAAATGAAGGCATGGATTTGTGAGACAACTCTTCATTTTTCTTCCTACATTCATGAGAAGTATTCGCATCCTGACATCAACGGCAGTTCAGACAACATTTACTCTCACAAAAATGTAAACATTAATTCATTGCAACTTCCATTCCTATAACGTAAATCTGTCCTCTTGATCCAACCAGAGCACAACTTCTTAGTAATACACACCAAAGACCTGCAGAACTCCATTAACTTAGATCAGACAAAGAAAACATTAGAATCTAGGCCATTAGTCATTTGGTCTAGGTGCACATAAAGGGGGGGCAGAAAAAAGTAAAATAAAAATATAGGAGGTTTTGACAGGATAAAAGCCTCCCGCTTTGGAAATAAATGTTTCTGCTTCACCCTGATGCTTATTTCTGATAAATGGCCTGCCTTTGCCTCCATACATGTCTGGCAGCAGGACCATTACCCAGTGACAAGGTCCTACTCCATAGGCATTATCTTAGCAGTGACAACGGGAGCAATTTAAAAACACAAAGATGCACAATTTACCTCAATGAATGTGACAAACAGATGAAATAACCTAGTCCAGGAAAGGCTTTAAAACCTAAGAATTTCAATGTACAAGTTTTACAAAACTAGATGTAATGAGCTACAATATTTTCTTTGTGGGTTCATTGCATACAAGTAAGTATTGTCATCATTCTTTTGAGAGGATGTTTTCCTCTCAGCTTCTTCAAATAAAACCAGTGGCTTTACATCCATTACATTAGTGTAATTGTTTTTCAGCACAAACATGAATAATCACAGTTTGCTGAAAGAAAACCGGACTGACTCTGTCTTTGGCAAACAGAGAAAGGTGATGCGTTTAGTGAAACAAATTCCAGCTGCAGCTAGACATGCATTTTTATGCATGAATTGTTCTAACAGGATGCATGTTTTGCTGATCAGGCATGTTTTTAAGATTGATTTAAAAAAAAAAAAAATAAAAAAAACAATATTTAGAAAACAATTAATTGCCCTTCAGGGTAAATTTGTCTATGGAGCAATCTTCCAGAAGAGAGATGGCAACTCATAACTGTAAGGTCCTAAGAAAATGCCATGAAGCATCACTCTCAGAAAGTTGTAATCCAGGTATTTAATTATGAATATCCTCTTTTATTCCTAACACAAAGTCTGTGTCCCGCAAAAGTGCTCTTTTCACCTGGAAAAAAAAAAAATTAAAAACCAAGGGGGTGAGGGAGAAGCTAACAACTCCATAAAGTCCTCTAGGCCCTCAGATGTTGCCACAGATTTATACGGAAAGTTCATAAATAGGAAGTAAAATAAAATCCTTAAACTAATTAGAGTTTGCCCTACAGTTCATCTCCAGCTGAACACCCATTACAGCACCTCTTTCATCTTCTCATAATTCTCCTCACAAGCTTGCAAGGTCTTTCTTCAAAGGCTGAAGGAAACCTGTTCACTTCTTTGAACTAAATTTTGTTCAAGAAGGTGTGAACTAAAATCAAAAGCTGCCAAGTTGCACGTTGCCTGATCTACCGATGCTGCTTAAATAACCTAACAGTATTCCCCAAATTAATTTCTCAAATTCATTTGAAGTCACTAGAAACATTCCCATTAACTGCAAGAAGTTTTTACTTTGGTGCACTTGTAGAAGTCCTGTACCTTTAATTATGGAGGTTTTCTAAAGACAAAAATTGCATCTTACCCGGTAAGAAAAACAGCCCACTCTTAAGAAGGTTAAAGTGTCTCAACTCAGTAAGTGTTTCAAATGAAGACCACCTACACACCTACATCCTTGACACAAAATGCATTCTGCCCCTTGCCATGAAATAAATGTTTACTTCAGAAGCTTTCTCTCCTAGAGGTTCAGCTCCCATCTTAGAAAATAAATGGGATGGTTTCACCTTATCCCTTACCCTGTGGCAGGAGTCCCTTCTGATAACGCTTCATTCTGGTTGCATTCTGACAAATTTATCAATGAGGCAGTGAGAAAAGCACTATTTTTCAATACTTCTGGCAGTATATTGTTGCTGGCAGTCAGCTTGTTACCTCTTCTGTGTCAATGTGATTTCTGAGAGCAACATCGAAAACTCTCTTTCACCTTGGGGCTAAGAGATGGTGGGTGATGCTGGGGGTCACCATCCAAAAAGACTGAATTCAAAGTATACCTTCAGCCCAGGTGAAGTGCCCTCACCTCACAGCAGTACAGCAGCCCCGTGAGATATGATGCTCTCAGACAGCAGGACAGATGTGCCAACCCTCAGCTTTTGTTCTAAAGGGCACTGCAAACTCAACCACAAACTGAAATACAAAGAACACAACTAACAACCTATTTCATTCACTTTCGTCTCATACAGAAACTGTGTCATTCTCACTAACCTCTTCCCAAACTCAGTGTCCCTAAGACCACAGCAGCATTCCAGCAGGCTGCAGCTCTCGGGTCTGATGTACCACTGGACCACACGCCACCAGTAACCCCAAGAGCTCTTGCTACAACTTCGTCCCACCTCACCAAGTGACAACTCCGCTCATCCTACACACCCAGAGCACCTGAAGCCCTTCTGCAGACACAGGAAGTTAATGGGCACCCCCAACTTAATAACCATCCTGTCTATGAAAGAGCTGAGGAAAAAAAAAAAATATGGTTCACCTTTTCCCAAAATTGTCAAGGAGCTTAAGGGTAAAGCTAGACACAGAACTGAGGTCTCCAAAATCAGCAGCCCAATGCTATGTTTCTCAATTCAAAGAGCTTAAGCAATGAGTCAAGTGCAGCACACTACTGACAGACCTAAACCTTTGGTTTGTTGTATAAACTCACATTAGGTGTGTCATTTAACTTGAATTCTCAAATTTTATTGTGGTCTTATTCTTCCAACTTCGTTCTAATTCCAAAGATTAAAACTAGTTGTTGTTTTGGCTTTTTAAGATGAATTCTAAGGGATTCTCCCCCATTCGTAGTTTAGGTAGACATAGTTAGCTTGAGCTACTGAGAGATAAAACATCTGTTCAAAGATTAAAAACTAAGTCACAGTAATTGGTAAACACTTCTGCCTATAAACAACTGCTCATTTCTGAATGACCATCTCATTGCATTACACTCAGAAGGTTCTTTAAAATCCCATATTCCATCCTTTTGCTCACTGCTGAAGTTAAACTGTAGCTCATAGAAAGAAAAAATATTATCCAGCACAGCATTACTTAAAGTGTTATTTTCATTCCTTATTGATTTAGACAGGTGTAACTCCATCAATTTCATCTTAGCTATTATTCCTGCTAATCACAAATGCTAGTGGAAGCAGAATCAATCCCTAGGGGTTCTTTATAATTTTTTTTTTTTAATTAGTTATGCTAATATGATTCAATCAAATGAGTTTTGGTAAGCGACCCCAAGAGCCCAGCCATCTTCCAGACAAACCTTTCTTGTATTTGTGGTGTACAACTCCCCTGGGATGAATAAAGCCAAACTGCTAGCTGCTGAGACGGGGCATACTCAATACTCCCGAGGAAAAATTTACAACCACTATACATTGGCCTCACTTTTCTCCAGCAGTATTTGGTTGTAGGCGATGCTACAGAGGTGAGTAGTTCAGAGATTTAGTAGGTAGAAGGGAAGCTGTGGAACATTAAACCTGGGACAAAGGAATTAAGAGTCAAGGGGTAAAAGAATTATATAGGACTATTTTTGTCTTGAAAAAGGTCACTGTGAAAGTTGAATTAAAATGAGTAGCCACAACACAGAACAGCCCTGGGATGCTTCACAAAAGAGTTATTCTGTGCAAAATCAAACTACGCATATACTTGCTGGGAAGCAAGGTCACACCTCCTTTGAGATTTCTTTGGGAAAAAAAAAATGATGCATGGTTTTAATGTAAATACTGACATTAAGAGAGATCCAGAAAAATGTTTTGAGCTCATGATGCAGCCTTCAGGCAGCACTTCTAAAGTCGACCTCTTTCAATCTAAAACCTTACCTCCTCCACCAAACAAGGGCAGTCTCCAAGTTTAAAAACACCATCTGCAGTGATTTTCCTTAAGGCAGATTAGTAGAGAGTAATAAATACCACAGCAAAGAGAACTCAGATTGCTAATAGCTCAGGCCCATGAAGCAGTTTGCACAGGAGAGCACTGTGCAGCAGTCACCCAGCACTTACATGAGGCTCCTGACTATAGACACTGTCAAGCAAAGGACACTGTCTGCAATTCATACTGAATAGTAAAAACACTTGAATCTCTACTTTATTGGCTTATAAATCTCACATAGAGCAGCACAGCAAGGTATTTCAGTCTTTTAACAAGGGACCAGAATCTACAGGTCTTCTGCTGAGCAATATTCTTACACATGTAAGAAGAATAGTCATATTCAAATTCAATCAGTGTGAGACCAAATCAAGCAACAGGACAAATAAGAAAGTCTGCAGCTTCTAGTGGAAATAGTACACAATGCCCAATTTTGACTGCAGTAGCAATGTAAAGGTATATTTCATATCCAAACCCTGTGCAAAACAACAACAAAAAATAAAACAAACCTACAAAAGCCTTAATAATCTTGTCATTTCAAGGTTATATTAAAAATACTGAGACTTTTGGACCGGGTTTTTGATTCACAATGACTCAGAAGTACTGCGACATTCTTGCAGAGGCTGCAGGCACGTTTTGCAGTCATCAGGCTGTTCTCACATCAGGGAGCTCAGGGACCAGCGTACCTCTGGGGCTCATCACTGGGCACCCCACAGGGCTCCAGGAATAACAAAACATTGAACAAGTCATATTTTCTATGACTTTATTTCCTTTTTCACTTACTTTGGCTTCTTTTTATTTTTTTAAAGTTTGCTAGCTAATTAGCACCTCATGCAGTTTTACAGTTTAGAAATTTCAAAGATGGATATAATTAAGCAAAATTGTAAAGTGCTTTAAGTTGCATTTTTACCTTTTAAATATTTTTTTTTTCAAAGGGAATACTTCTCTATAAATAAGCCTGTTGCATGTTTCTGCCTGTTTCTTGCAGCATTGGTCTAGCTTTTATCTTTGATTCTATGGAGAGCCAAGTCTGCCACCAAGTCATGGATTTCAGAAACTCATTTGCCTGGAAAACTCATGGGTTTATAGGGAGCTCTCTGGCTGGCCATAGGCACAAAGCATCAAAAGCCCATTGTGAAAGCAAGGTGACTTCAGATGTAAAGAGACTTCAGATGTAAAGAGATTTCACATAGTCCTGGGAAGTGGAAAGATTAATCAGATCACTCTGTTCCTTTTGGTTTTGATATATAAGCATTTTTCATTGCTGAACTTTCACTTCACAAAGGGCTCCTTGGAAACCTTTTGTACTGAGTGCCCTTTTTCCTTTCCTTAAAAGCAGCTCCAATATTACCACTTGGAGCAGAGATTCACGTTGCCAACACACCCTCTCACAAACTTGTGACATTTTTTAGAGATGCATACATCAAAATAACAGTTGTTCACTGGTGAGAAGTCATTAGCTACAAAATTGTGCTTCAAAAGCACTTAAAACTTCGTCCATATGTTTATAACCTTGATTTTGCAAATTCTCTTTAAACATAAAACATACAAAAGAAAAGAAAGGGGATCCAGAAATTAACAGCTGGTTCAGCTAGAAAGGTACTGCACACATTGAGAACCTGCTTACACAATGCTATTATTGTGTTGATATAGACAAAAATCTGATTTTCCTAATTAGCTCTGGGAGGCATATAAAGGAGGCTAGATGCTGCCTGGCCAGTATTCGGAAGACTGCAAGCTTACAGTATTTGTTTGGAGTTTTTTTGTGTTTTGTTCAGGGTTTTTTTTTCTCCTAAGGAAAAACTTCTGAAGAAATGAAAAAAGAGAATACTCACTAATACAATGGGTTTCAGTAAAATAAGATGCACTGAAACTTTCAAGTGTTACCATAGAGTAGAGCTACAAAATATTTCTATTGACAGAAATTCAGCTGCTAATAATTTTCTCATTAAAAATAAACAGATCATAATTTCAAAAGAAGCATCTAGGTGCTCTGGGTAATTAGAAAAGGATATAGACAGAAAGTAATGATCTAGTAGGCTGGATTCATGGACAACAGTGGATGGACACAAGGATTCAACAGTTTAATACAATCAAGCACTTCCTTTATTTCTCCACTCCGGGAGAATTTACTTTGCTATTCATTTTCTATTCCCTCTCCTAAAAACCTTTATTGCCACCCTACAAATTAATTATCAACATTACTTTCCTGGTTTTCAATAAAGTCTCCAGTCCCTTTCACAGCCAACACATGACAAATTTTCCTATGAGTGATCTGTCCTAGTTTTGGTCCTGCTAGCAGGGGTGTTGGAATTATCTTCAGAGGTCCCTTCCAACCCCTAACATTCTATGATTCTGTGATTTCCTTCTTAGATCATGATCTCTTTGAACTCTCAGTTTCAGGAAGGTCACACTCAATAGATTTGTCCAGCTTCTGGTGCATGTATGAACTGGCATCCTAGAGAAGATCTTAGCAGCAAAACATCCTCATATCAACATTTTGTAAATAGTACCTGTGCTGGCAGGACTGGATGGTACTGGGAACAAAGCCCATGGAGAAACATAAATAAATAAATAAATAAATAAATACAAAACTAATCAAAGCTTCTGCAGATTTCCAGAAAGGTCTGGAAAACTCTGACACTATTCACAGATCAAGCTTTTTTTGTCCAGGGGACGTAGGGCACTAATAAAAACACATTTTGAAAAAGAAAACACACAGTTTTAAATCCTGTCTTACAGCCAGATGGGTGAGGACTTGTTAGGTGGTTCCATTATTTCCTGCACTATGAGCTGTGCCAATCGTAAGACCTCATATATATCTAAAGGAGACTCTATGAGAAAAGAACATCGTCAAGTCAAAAGATTAAAAATAGGTTCATAAACTCTGATGGATTGTGTTAAAGGAGTTTATCAACTGCGCAGGGGTAAAAATGAATGCAGTTCAAACTATCGAAAAAAATTGAGTGGGCACAGCCTAACACTGACTAAGACATCACTGTGCTTGGGGAATCATTAGCTAAAATACCCAACACAGTCTGCTATAAATACAACGAACTGAGACCTGTCAGACTTACACTGGAATGCATCTAAGGTTTGAAATTCATCTAGAAGTGCAGTACCTTGAGCCTCAGCCTCTAAAAGCTGAAGTGACATGAAAGGCATAGGTGTATGTATCAGCTTACAGTATTCTCACACAATATCCTAAATTCACAAACTTTAAACTTCTTTTGAAAATATATATAGAATATATATATAGCATATATATCATAGAATCATAGAATCATTTGGCTGGAAGAGACCTTTAAGATCATCAAGTCCTTTTTAGGAAGGATAGGCTGGCAAGGTGAGGTGGTGGAGTTGCTCTCTATGTAAGAGAGCAATTGGAATGTATGGAGCTTTCCCTGGGGGACAATGAGGAGCAGGTTGAAAGCTTGTGGGTAAAGATCAAAGATGACACTGATATGGCAGACATTGTAGTAGGTGTTTACTACAGGCCACCTGATCAGGATAAGGAAGTTGATGAGGCCTTCTACAAGCAGCTGGGAGTAGCTTCAAAATCACAGGCTCTGGTTGTCATGGGGGACCCTGACATTTGCTGGGAAAATTGCACATCCAGACACAGTCAGTCCAGTAGGTTCCTCCAGAACATTGATGAGAACTTCCTAATGCAGATGTTGGAGGAGCCGACAAGGAGGGGAGTAATGCTGGCCCTTGTACTGACCAACAAAGAGGGACTGGTAGAGGATGTGAAGGTAGGAGGTAGTCTTGGCTGTAGTGACCATGAGATGGTGGAGTTTAGAATTGCAGGCAGCAGGCACAGGGCCACAAGCAGGATCTGTTCCTGTGTGACTTGGTCTAGTTGATCCTGCTCTGGCAGGGGGGTTGGACTAGATGATCTTCTAGGTCCCTTCCAACCCCTAACATTCTGTGAATCTGTGAATCTGTGACGTGTCCATTGAGACCCAGTGCTGTCTGAGTTAACTCTGGTGAGAGCATGCAAATGGGTATGTGTGATTATGTCATTCAGAAATATCTGAAGAGAGGTAATATATGTTAAAAACAAGAAGCTAAATCACAGCTGTCCTGTTTTTCTCAGACTCTACATGTGAAAATAAAACCAAAGTTTCCTGAAGAAAGTAATAGTTTTGTATTTAAAATAATTTGTGCCTTAATTAGAGTTGTTTCTAAGGAGAGGGAAAACCAGAAGCACGCAACCTTACAAGGCACATGCTGCCTCTGAGCCTGCGACTTCAAATATCAAGTTAAAAACCCACAGGAAGGAATAAAAGGAGATGGCAGTCGTAGCAATGATGTCACCGTCCAGGTCTCTGAATTTACTCCCGACACTGCCTGGCAGTGCCTGAAGCCCTCATCTCACTGTGCCACACACCAGTGGAGCTGCTGCTTCACCCATGCAGCCCCTGCATCCACATGAGGGGAGGGTCAGCCCATCCTGGGTGATGGGGCTTAGAAATGGGCTTTTATTGTGCTGTTATTCAAAACTAAAGGTGCTTTAACCCTTTCAAAGTCAAAATCTGAACTTCAGGGAGAAAATGTGTGTGTGCTCATTGCAGTCTAGTGGTCAGAGGGAGGAGGAGCTGCCTTGCAAAACCTTGTTGTGTGGGTAGCTCTACCCAAGGTAACCAGCAGCATGGAATAAGAAATACTTGGTTGGCTGAGCCTTGCTCTTAGCATGGGGTGCAGGCATGTTTCCCCCTGCATATAGGATGCTGATTTTTTTTTTTTTTTCATTTTCAGTCTCTTCCACGTTCACTGTGCCTACGGGCTAGGTGGTAAATTTGATCATTGAATTGCAGGATGTTAGGTATTGAAAAGCACCTCTGGAGAACATCTCATCCAACGCCCCTGCTCCAGTAGGGTGCCCAGGATCACACTGTCCATGTAGGTCTGGAATCTCTCCAGAGAAGGAGACACCACAACCTCTCTGGGAAGACTGGGCCAAGCTCTGGCACCCTCACAGTGCTCTTTCCAAAACTGAAGAGTCTGGTCGCATCCTTTTGACTCCCACCCTTTGCATATTAATGTGTATTGATCAGATTCCTTCTCAGTTTTCTCAAGGCAGAACAGCCCCAGGGCTTTCATCCTGTCCTTAGCACAGAGATGTTCCGGTCCCCTTAGCGTATTTGTAGCTTCCAGAATGCTTTGGGGGTTTTATTATAAGTTTAAAAGAAAAATAATAAAAAAAAATAATTTCCAAATTCATTCTTTTTTATTGTATTGTCATCTGTTTTCATATGCTGCTGTTTCTGTGAGGCTGTGAAACTATTACGATTCTTAAGGCTTTGTCACATCTTCATTTCTGTGCTGTAATTCAGTTTAGCACTGTAATGTCACCTATGATAATCCATTTAATAACCCTGCAAAAAACATCTTAAAGGTTGTTGTTCTGATAAGTAAATTTGTAAGTCCTAATCTGAAGGCTTTTGTTCAATAACAGTTGATCTATTTGGTGTAAAGCTGCACCTCCTTGTTCTACTGAATCTCCTTTATATGAAAACAAAGGGAGTCTATGCACTTATGGATCACTTTTAGATAATGAAAGTTTCCTCCACCTAAATTTTGTTATATTCTACCTCTGGTCATGGAAGATGCTGATGAGTGTGAAGATATATATAGGCATGTGGAGGAAAGAAGGCTTATCACAAGTAGTCAACATGGATTCCGTAAGGGGAAGTCATGGTTGACTAATCTGATAGCCTTTTATGATAAGCAGATGGACAGATGAGGAGAGGGAAGTGGATGTGGTATTCCTTGACTTCAGCAAGGCTTTCGATACTGTCTCCCATGGGATCCTCACAGATTAAGAAGTGTGGATTGAAGATTGTTTAGTGAGGTGGATTGGGAAGTGGCTAAAGGACAGATCTCAGAGAGTTGTGGTCAGTGGAGCAGAGTCTAGCTGGAGGCCTGTGACTAGAGGCATCGCCCAAGGGTCAGTGTTGGGTCCAATATTATTCAATATATTCATCAATGACCTGGATGAGGGGGTAGAGAGTACCCTCAGCAAGTTTGCTGATGACACCAAAGTGGGAAGAGTGGCTGACACAGCAGCAGGCTGTGCTGCCATCCAGAGAGACCTGGACAGACTGGAGAGCTGGGCGGGGAGGAATCTAATGCAATTTCACAAGAGCAAGTGTAAGGTGCTGCATCTGGGGAAGAACAACTCCATGTATTAGAAAAGCCTTTGATACTGTTTCCCGTAACAATCTCCTGCAGAAACTGGCTGCCTATGGGTTGGAAGGATGTGCTTTTTGCTGTATTCAAAACTGGCTGGATGGCCAGGTCCAATGAGTGGTGGTGAATGGAGCTAAATCTCGTTGGCGGCCAGTCACTAGTGGTGTTCCCCAAGGCTCAGTTTTGGGACCAGTACTTTTCAACATCTTTATCAATGACCTTGATGAGGGGATGGAGTGCATCCTTAACAAGTTTGCAGATGACACTAAATTAGGTGGGTGTGTTGATCTGCCTGAGGGTTGGAATGCTCTGCAGAGGGATATAGCCAGGCTGGAGCAATGGGCTGAAACTAACTGCATGAGGTTCAACAAGACCAAGTGCAGGGTCCTGCATTTGGGTCATAACAACCCCCTGCAGCATTACAGACTTGGGGAGAAGTGGCTGGAAAGCTGCACAGCGGAGAAGGACTTGGAGGTGCTTGTAGACAGCCAACTGGATATGAGCCAGCAGTGTGCCCAAGCAGCCAAGAAGGCCAACAGCATCCTGGCATGTATCATGAACAATGTGGCCAGCAGGAGCAGGGAGGTGATTGTGCCCCTGTACTCGGCACTGGTGAGGCCACACCTTGAGTACTGTATCCAGTTTTGGGCCCCTCACTACAAGAAGGATGTTGAGGTATTGGAACGAGTTCAGAGAAGGGCAATGAAGCTGGTGAAGGGTCTGGAGAGTTTCTCCTATGAGGAAAGGCTGAGGGAGCT